>JAGFZM010000025.1:1192655-1252665 GCA_017657215.1 Limnothrissa miodon
ATGTGGATCCATCTTTAGAAGCAGGGACCTATCCTGAAAGGTGACTGGCTAACGTAGAGTACTTCAAACTATGACGTATTTCAGTCTAGTTCTCTCATTGACACTGGCTGTATCGCTCATTCACTTGTGCGATTTTGCCAAAAATCAAAATTGCGATTTTTTTCAACCAATGTTGCGATTGTGAGTCTATTGCAATTTTTCTCAATAAAAATCACAAGCACCACATATGTCTCATTAATATGCATATTTGTACACAATCTCTAATTAAAAACAGAAAATTAACTACTTGTTAATCAGCATATTTTTATTCAAGAGAATATCTTGTTGCGTTGAACCTCAATCCTTGTTTAACATGCGCAGAGTGTGGCTAACAAACAAGTCTATGCATTATGTCTATGCAGTTACAAAACAAAACAAAACAAAAAAATAGCGCACCTCTGCGATTTCGAAATTGCGCTTTTCAAAATTGCGATTATATTGCAAATGCGATTAATTGTCCAGCCCTACTCACTTGTCATTTCAACTTCATCTATTCATTTATTTGTCTAGGTAGTGGTGGTGTGAAAACAACAGACTTTTCAAACTCAATTTCATGAGCAAAAGTAGCTGGTCCTTTAACAGGACAGACACCTTGTTGGCCAAATCCTGGCAGCCTCTACCCAAAACAAATAGCTGGATCTTGTAAGTTGACATTACAAGGAAAAGGAGACAGATACATACATAAAAAGGGGACATATTAAGGGTATAGAGATAGGGGGTGACTATAGGGTTATGAAGGTTATGTATGTGTAGATTTTTATGTATCTGACAATAATAATGGCATTTTTGTTATTCGTTTTTTGTTCATTGCACTGTGACATCCGGTGTTGCCAGTTATAACAGTGAAGACGTCTTTGACATAATATAAACACTGTAGCCTCATTGGAACAGATGTAGAATTCACTTTGACACAAAACAATGTCTCTGTAGGGGTGAGAAGTATGCAGATACACAGTCAGCTGGTTAATGAATGAGGAAATGACACCACAACATCTATTTAGCACTGTTCTAAATTTATTATGTATTTTACAGTACTACAGCAGCTTTTAACAATGTTGCCATAAATATTTGCTATACTGTTCTACCAATGTGGGACCACCACATTTAACTTCCAGGCATTTACAGACACAAGTTTGGTACTTTACCAAAAGCTTTGACATCAATTAAAAAAAAAAAAAAAACCCAAATGATAAAAAAATAAAAGAAACTGGTAGTGTTGAGTCCTGACTGTCAATGCATATGGACACATCTCAGTACATCAAATATTGTCACAGGTTGTTTTAAAAAATAAAGATTGCCAGACATACATCATATTTCAAAACCCAGAAGGGTTTGGCAGTTAGATAAAATCCTTTCACATGTGAACTTGAGCAGGAGTGTTTGTGAGGAGAACAGAATTAGATTTTGCGCGTTTATTTGGCACTTACATTTTCAACTCCATCAGTCAATCTCAGTCTATGCAACTTATTGCTTACTCTTATCACACAACGTAGCCTGATTTATAAAAGACAAATGATTGGATCAGTCACTATGCATGCTCCCCCCTCCCAAGACAAAAGTAAGCACAACCTAGCTAGCTCCATAAAGCAATGCATATCTAGCAAGTTGTGCCTTTTCCCATTGTTAATTTTAATTACATCTAACACAAAAAAATATTGCGATGTTTAAAAATCATCACTTTAGGACTAAAAGACAACAGAAGACGTCATTTGAACCATATGGACACAGAAACTCCTTCAGAATCAGGATCGACAAATCAGTGCACATTCTTTGAAACAGATTTGGAGAAACAAATAAAGGTTCATAGAAACCTATTTCCCTGCGTCATTTAATTCAGGGTAATCAAAAAATGGCCAATTTTATCTTCAGTTGAATAATAAAACTGAAGTGAAATACTACTAATGCATGGGCAAACTGCCTTCACTTTGCAACCACTCGTGCTAGAGATTCTGCTGCCACCACTAACATATTTGAAAGGCACAATACCTGGTTATCCCAGTTAGAGTAGTTTCAGAGCAAACTCAAGTTTTAACTGGGATATTATTTACAATGTTTACCATAGTTCACTTTATACATGGTCTTGATTCCACTTGCTATGAGTTTAGGAAACAGAAAGTAATTTAGTTTTTACCGCTGCCACAACTAATATCTTTTAGATCTAACAACAGAAGAGCAGAGATATTAGACTCAGAGCTAGTTGTTTTGGTTTGCTCTGGACTTCACAAGTTGGTTTCAATAGAATTTTGGCTTTGATTTGTCTGCATTGAGAAAGAGCTTGCTGTGTTAATCACTGCATAGTCTGAATACTACATATTACCGGGGCTAGACACACTTAGACGCGCACACACACACACACAAGCGCGCACACACACACATGCGCACACACACACACACACACACACATACACACAAGCGCACACACACACACACACAAACACACACAGAGAATTTATGAATCTCTTCCATCCCATGACTTCAATCAAAATCATCAGTGCATGCAGAGCTAACTGCCCAAGACAGCTTCCAAAAAACAAAACAAAAAATAAAAAAGTTAGTTTATATTCACTATTCTTTAACATATTTTACAACAAAAGCATTGTGCATTATTCAACATTAAAAATATGTATTTTTTTCTTTACTAAGTAGTGATATGTATTGATTATTTACATATTTTTTTTCAGTAAGGCATGCTGTCAGTCTCCTGTTGTATCAAGTGAGATAGTTGTTCGTGCAAGGGCATGGGGGCGCTACTGAGCTTTTAGTCAGGCACTGCACCACATGCCACCTCAGGGGAGATGAAGCCCCTGATGCAACTCCGCTACAGACCACTGGGTGGCATGAGTGAGCTGGCCTGGCTAACCGTTTGGGAATGAGCAAACTACTCAAACTCTTAACTGAAACACAGGTCTCCACTGTGACAAATGACAATAAAAAAAAAAAAGAATGTGACCACTGCAACTAAATTAGTTAGCATTTAGGTTTGTAAAAGTTTGAATTTGTGTGTGTGTGTGTGTGTGTGCTACGTGTTTGTAAAATTCAATCAAAACTCTTTCGCGGTGACACCAGTCTAGTTATTGGAAACATACTATTGGACCTTGTGTGGTTTCTCCCTTACGCGGTCAATACACTTCCCCTCTATGCTACATTCAGTCACATACTGTCTAACATCCAGTCGGACTCCCTGGCTTTGGTATACATCACTGATATTGTGAACACAAGCAACTTGCAAAAATATAACGCAACCCATTGCAACAAATGTATTTTCCATACAGTGGGTGCTTAGCTCATCACATTAACATACTAAAAAAAGATTAAACAGATAATACTAAGCATAAATATGAAGTATTTTCAACGACGGCAGAATCTGTTCAGCAAAGAGTGGTCTGAGCTGCAAAGACCTGGAACTGTGTATGTTTTGTGTGTGTAGAGAGAAAGAGACAGATAAAAAAAAGCGAGAGTTTAAGCCATTTTAGTGAGTATGACATCTTCATCTGAGGTCTTTGGGACGTAGCTGCCACAAGTTCAACATGATAAAGAAAACAGTAGAAGAAGAAAAACAGAAAAAAGTGAAAACACTCTTCAGGGTTCCCACAACATCTGAGGGCGCCTCTTCCCACTTCAACCATCCAGCAAGTCATGATTTCAGAAAAATAAGGCGACATGTATACTGTACATGCACAGATTACAATAATTATCATGGGGAAGAATAATGACTGTGTAAAAACAAGATATGCTTAAAAGTTTTGTAAGATCAACCATTATGTGCGACAGAAGCCAGTGAATATATTTTTGTTGTTGTTGTTGTTTATGCTGTGTGTCAAGAGTGCTAATCCAAGATAAGGGTCTACTAACCCCAAACACTGTTTTGAAGATTACGCCGATCCAGGATTGGCAAATGCGTCTGGTCGGACACCAAGGCTAAGAGAGCATTCGGCTGATGGTCAGAGAGTCACCATGATGAGTGCTGAAGTCTTTTCTTTTGTTTGTGAAGGATTACATGCTGTTGAGCCTGGCTCCCAAGCAGGGGGTTAGGATGCCCTGCCACATTGGACGCGGACCAAAGAGATGGGCCATCAGTGGGCTAGCAATGCTACGAATGCTAATCCACAGACAGTACTGATGGGAACTGGAGAAAGCAAAGGCTGGATCGTGCTGAATCTGACCCCAGATTAGGAAGGTAGGTAGTCTCTTGCTCAAGGCTGGTTCAATGGAGGGCTCCACGGCACAGATCACTCACATATGCATTTCCCCAAGCTTAGCATGATCAAATGAGGCCAGATCACATCAAAGAGAGAAGGGATCATACAGGACTCTCCTCCCCCTCCTTCCCCAGCACACACTCCTACACCCACACACACACACACACTCTTCTTGATCCCCTCGTGTGATCCGCCCCCATGGACTGTTGTCCTTCAGGGGGTGGCTAGGGATGGGTTGAGAGGTCAGACGTAGATGCCCTCGGGGTTGAAGCTGGAGGAATGCGGGCTCTGCAGGGCGCGGAGGTCGTTGGGGAGCTGGCGGCCGGAGCCTAGGCGCTTCAGAGTGCCTGGCTCACCGACATCTGCAGGGACAGGCAAAGCAATTGAAGAAGTTTTCCCCCCATCACCAGCTGATGCTATTACAGTCTATTACTGGCACACACTCCCAATGGCAATAGGAACTGATGAATATCACCAAGCTGCTCCCAAAATGACATTATATCACTCCCTAACCTGCACTACACTGACCCAGGTTTTGACCTGACCTACTTTTAGGTGAAAGTTTCTCATGGTTGTTATGCTGGTTTTATACTATCAAATGTACCAGAAATAATGATATTGACAATCTATTAGATCAGCCCCTTCTCACATAAAAATATGTTTCTAAGTAAAAAATATGAGCAAAATGAAGATGGCACACAGCTTGTTTTGAAATAAAATGGAGGAGAGAGAAGAATCTTCGAATGTTCATCTGCTCTCCGCATTAAGTCTTAGAAGATAATGTGATGGTAAAGATATGCATCCACCTTTTAGAAGATGGCATCAATTATGCTATTTGAAGTGGGTTCTTACATTAAACATTTAAATAATCTCTCTGCACCAAAGCTAGAAGCATCCTATGGGAATCGGCAATGGCTCTAGCCGCTCCCAACCACCAGGGGTCATCTGTGAGCTGCTGTCTACTGTGTGGATGAATGCACTGCTATGTTTAAACAACTGCTCAATGTGAATGCTACCCTGTGTGTGTGTGTGTGTGTGTGAGCGGAGAAGGGTGTGACGTGTGCCACCTACTGACCTGTGCCAGGCTCCTCGTCGATGGGCTCGGCCGGCAGCACTGTGACTTTGGTGCCTGTCTGCTGGATGAACTGCTGGAGGTTGACCTGCCGCAGCTCCTTGGTCAGCTGCTCCAGCTCATGCTCCTTCTCCTGTGGCAGAAAGACACAAGCTCAGCTCAGCTCAGCTCAGACCAGCTCAGCCGCTCACGCCAGGAGCCCACAGCTCCTCCAAAGCTCATTGCTGGCTGTTTTGTGAAACCCTCAGGGCAAAGCAAACAGCTTCTTTTCACCCATTAGCAAGTGCCCGAATCCATAGTTTCCAACTGAGACACCAACTTCATTGGTCACAGTTCCATTAGATTGCTGTCAACAAGCTAAGCTGCTAACTGTTGTTAGCAACTATCGTTTTGGGAAGCGTGGCTGTTTTCTCTGGGCTAGGCTAGCACATTGTCACAGCACAATTAGAAAAGCCGTTTTGCCTTCACATAACAGTTTTGCTCAATGTGCATTTTCCTAATTGTGCTCGGGGCACAGCATAGGTCTCCAACTACAGACAAAGCCCTCATACAATACTCTGTTAATATTAATACACCATAGGTTGGGTTGGTTCCTCTTTTCAAAAGCGCCAGCGTGAAATCACTTTCCACACCAGGCCTCATGCTCCCCTCGGAATTACTGAGGCAAGACCATTTAGACTGTTTCGCTGTGTGTGTGTGTGTGTGTGTGTGTGTGTGTGTGTGTGTATCTGACTATGTGCGAGAAAGTGATAGAGAGAATGCGAGAGGGGTGGGGTGGGGTGTGGTGGGGAGAGAAAGAGAGAGAGGAGAGTGAGAGCAGAAGAAAGAGAAAGCAAAGGGAGGAGGCGGAGAAGGGGAAGAGAAAGGCAGGGGGGGGGGGGGGGGGGGGGGGGGGGGGATGTGGGGGGGCGGGTGCATGCGAGTGTGTACGTTGTTTGCAAACCCCAAAGAGAGCTGACGCATTGTAGGCACACTTAATCCAGCCCTAGTACTTAATCTTTCACCGTTGGCTACCAGCAGAGCCTTACATAATTCAGGCCTCTCTCTCTCTCTCCCTCTCCATCTCCCCTTCCACTCTCCTCCAAAGTCATCTCTGCAGCACCTCCGCCATGCTAGGCTAACGGTGGAGCCACCCCACCCAGCCCCTGCCAGATCACTAGTGCGGCCAAGGTCTGCTGATTTCTATTACCATTCCGGCCTCTAGTTGGGAAGAGCCCATGGGTGCATTTTCCCCCACTCAATTAGGCATTAAATTCACTTAGCAAATCCTATTTACCATGCTAATGCCGAATGTTTTTAACTCTCGTCCCCCCCTGTGCTTGTGTGTGGATACACACATGCACACATACACAAACACACACACACACACACACACACCTGGGTCTGCATTCTGTTTAATTTGATTTGTGCAGAGGTGACCTCCCAATGACTTTCCAAGCAAGGGGTAAACACGGTGATGCAGTGTCAAGTGCCTGACATTCCTGATGCCCATGAAACAGATCAGCTCAGGCTGATGGAGAATGGGAAAGCCTTGTGCTGATGAGGAAAAGCGCTAGGAGACCATGAGCAAGCACTTCTCTGGCGAGACACTGATATATATGTGCACAGCAGCCCTTCAAGCAAGCAGCCCCAGACAATGAAGAAAAGAGTCTGGTCAGTCTTGCTAACTCAGTTCTCTCATGGACACAGACACACTTACACAAACACACACACAAACCTTCTCGGATTTGAAAGAAAGGGTAGACAGGAAGCCATTTTTTTGGAACCTCTGGAACACTGACCCTGACTCTTCAAATAAAGCCTGATAGGCGCACATCCACCTAATGAAGCTAACTACGCCTTTGGCTTTCAGTAAAGGAGCCATAATGGCAGCCTTTAATGAAGACAGTCGTAGACCTTGGCACAGAGGGAGTTCACAGACCTCAGACCTGCCAAGGTGTCTGCTGATGAATCACTCACAGCGCTCGGTGGGTCTCTCCATGTCATTACCCCCGTTGAGTTTTTTCTCTTTTTTTTTCATCCATTATTTTTCTAAGGGCTTGATGAATTGCAGCTGTGCAGATAAGGGTTGCTTTCACTGGGTGATTTCTGGGCTGATGAAAGACACTATGGGCTGGTCTCCTCTTCACGGATTAAAACCTCAGCCTAGAGATGGACTAAAAGCTTTTTCTTTCACTGGAACTCTCCAGCGATGTTTTTTTTTTGTGCAGGGCTATAGGATTAATGTATGTGTGAAAAAAACAAGCCCAGCGTTTGTGTGTGTGTGTGTGTGTGTGTGTGTTTATTTGACTGAATTGCATCCTCTTGCAGCTGTGGATCATAAGATAAGGGCTATCTGAGGTCGATCTCTCTACAGATGAGAAACACTGGTGTGTGTGTGTGTGTGTGTGTGTCTGTGTGTGTGTGTTTGCATGCTAAACTGCCCAAGTGAGGCATTGTCAGCATGTGTTTGTGCGTATCTGCATTGGTGCTACTGACCTGCAGTCTTTTGCTGGACTGGCCCAGCGAGCGGTCCACAGCGCGGCAGCTGTTCTCCAGCCGCGCGGCGTGCTGCGCTTGCAGCTCCAGCTCGGCCCGCACCTTCTCCAGGCACGCCCGCAGCTCCTCCTCGTCCTGCTCGCGGCGTGTCTCCTGCAGCTCCTGTTGCAGCCGCTCCTCAGCCTCGAGCCCGGCCTCCATGGCCTGGATGCGTGCCAGGTAGTCGGCCAGCCGCGTCTCGCACTCCTGCACGCGCGCCCGCAGCTCCTGGAGCTGCTCGCGCAGCTGTCGCTCGCTCTCGCGCTCGATCTGCAGCTCGTTGTCCCAGAACTCCTCCTCCTGCATCTCGGCCTCGTTGCGCCGCATCTGCTGCTCTAGTCGCAGGAGCTCCTCCTCGTCTTCCTCACAAGCCTTCCCATTGTCCTCCTCCTCCTCCTTCACCCGACCACCACCTCCTCCTTCTCCTCCTCCTCCACCCTCCGTGCCGTCCATCCAGGCCTGCATCTCGGCCTCGCAGCTTTGCAGGCGGCTCTCCAGAGAGCGCAGCTTCTCCTTTTGCAGCTGCACCAGCGTGCTAAGCTCCAGCGAAGGGCTATGAGAGCCAAGGATGGGGGTTAGCGCCCCGTTCCTAGCCTGGCTAATGGCTGCGGTAGCTGCAGCGTTAGCGGCAGACGAAGAGTAGGCGTGGGCGATGGGCGTAGCAGCACGGTGGTGGTGATGGTGGTCTTGCCGACCCTTGCCCCCGCTGCCGAAGATTTCGCGCAGGCCCTTGGTACCGCCGGTGAAGGTAAGCGACTTGCGCTTGGGCTCGCGGCGTTTGAGCGAGCGGTCAGCAGCCGACGGGCGGAGCTTGGCCAGCGGCGGCAGGCTCTGGCGGTAGAGGCCACGCTCGGGTACGCGCCCCGCCATCCCATCTGAGGTGGGGCGCTCGCTCAGTGATGGGCCGGTTCGCTGGAGCACCAGCTGCACGTCACTGGCGTACTGGCCCCACTTGTTGAGCGAAACCACCGGGTTCTCGTGTGGCGCCAGGTGCCGCTCGGTCTCTCGCCATTTCTCGATCAGCGTGTATCTCCCTGTGCGACCTGGACAGAACGAGAGGTGGAAAAAAATGCTTGTTTCAAAGAGCAATGACTCCTTTCATGTAAAAACAACCCAACCACAATATGCTGCTCAAGCAGCCTTACCGTAAATAATAAGACCAAGACTTTTGTAGTCACCCTCCCACTGTGAGACCGGGTTGCTTGGTCACTTCACCCGAGCACGACCGCAACTTCAGACAAACACCATTCAAAGTCTCAAACAAGTGGGAACTCTGCCAACTAGCTATGAAAAGGCGGCCACCACATTAAAAACCACTCATTTCCATAATTCCCAGAAGAAGGGGGCTGCACTGTAGGTCACCCTGCGGGCCCTTAATGGCCTGCCACATGAAAAAGCGTCCCCACGCACACAAAGCCCACACTTGTTGCTAAGGGGGATGGAACATGTAGAAAAGTTATGTGAGCAAAAGTGCAAAAGGGCTGTCTCCTAACACTGCGGGATCAGACGAGGAAAACAAGCCCGCTGTGTTGGCCGTGCACTAAGCATTTCTGTACTTCACTCAAGAGAGGGGGAGAGGTTGGGAGGGGAGGAGAATTGCCTTGGAAGTCTGAAGAATCATTGCCTTCGGTCAGACTGCCAAGCAGTAAGAGAAGTGATATATTGGCAAATCGGCCATGAATTCCCTGCGAGTGTTGAGGCCTTTCAGCACAAAATGCTCAGTGGCAAAACATGGCACACATTAAATATCTTGTAAGGCTTTTTGAACTGGAACAGGGCAATTTTGCTAGTGCAGGCTGCTGGGGGTAAAGCGCTGGGATGGACGCAGGGCTGGACATACAGTAGAATATGATCAAAGAGCACACTAAAGGCATGTCCATGTTCTTGATGAGGGATCACTGTCAGTGATCAGACAGAAAGCTTTAGTAGTGGTGGTGGTGGGTGAAGCGGGTTACACAGAAGATCTATGTAAATACGTTTAGACACGCTATACATGTTTATGTCTCCATAAAATAAATGTACATGAATATGTATGTCCATTTTTTCTAAAGTATAGAGCCTCTGTGGCTAAGCAATGAAAGAAAAAGAGCACGTTCTTGACTTTGCTCCGGGAACAGGCTCCAGGCCATGCAGGCCCATGCTGCAGTGGCTCTGAAAGGGTTGCGGCTGTTAACTCTAAGAAACATGCAGCGCCGGGTGTGTGCACTGCTGTGGAACCAGCCACCGCACTGTTTGCTTGGCAGAGCGCCCCGAAGAAAGGGAGAGAGAGACAGAGAGCACTTCATGTTTCCCTGTTGATGACTTTTTAAAAATGGCCCAAGGGGGTGACACCATATAAGTAGGTTCAGTGATGATCTATCTATATAGAGAGTATAGCTGGAGGTGCATTTACAAATTAGCAAACAGTCGCAAACATGTTTAAAACCAAAATGTAGGCTACTTTCAACAGTAAATATCAGTTCCACTCCCATGTACATATGTTAATGGTGAGTTAATCATGATCTAATGTTGCCTCTTTAGTGTTCACAAGCCTGTGAGTTCACCAAGTAAACTAAAATCAGTTTACAAACTTTCATGAATGCTTGTCTACGTTTGTGAATTGGAAAGCACTTCAGTTTCCTAACATAACATAATTATGTAACATAATTTTTCCATCTGTCTCTCTTTACAGAACATGCCAACAAACAAAAACAATCTCAAACCAGGACATGATGTCCAATAGCAACCAAGGTGTGGTTCTCACTCACCTATGGCCTGAGCCAAAGCGATCACCACCTCCTGACACGTGGTGACCTCTGTGACCCCACAGACAATCCGCTGGACTCCATCCACCCACACTTTCAGCTCCATGGCTCTCATCTGGGTGAGGTCATCCCTCGGTGACAGTCAGGCCTTCTGAACGCTTCCTATCTCTCTCATTCTGTAGCGGAGGGGAAAAAAACTGTTTAGTTTTAAAACAGTTTAGTAAAAAAACACAACAGTTTAAATCTGCCATTTATAAATCCATCGGTTAACAACTGGCACTGCATTAAATTAAGGCCAATTAAAAGAAAGGCCAAGACACATATATTTGGATTGCTTGATTGCCAATGTCTCTCTTCCGAACGTCTGAGCAGGCAAAGACAGCGCAGGTAGAAATACACTGGGGCTGGTGGTAGCAGGTTGTTGCCTGCATATTGTACAATATGTTCTCCAGAGAGAATGTTTCGCTTGGACCCTGACAAGCTTTGATGTGAAATGAGCATAATGAAAAATATGCATCAGTGAGAGCATTACCAAACTTTATTGCTACCCACACAACTACAGAAGGAACAATCCCCCAACACTCTCAATCCAAAGTCAATGAAGTCTGTTACTATTAGCTACTAAGTCCTTGTTAGATTTAGATTCCTAATTGTTAAGTTTCACCTCCACAATGACCATGACTAATTCTTTATTATTCAAGTAAATCACCAAATTTATCTGCATTTATGAATACATCTCTGAATAATTCATCCGTCATTACGACTCTTGCTAATGGAATCCCACAGCCTGTGTCAGTGGCTAATCAATCACTGCTAGCATTTATCAGCTAACAGCAGCTCATTGCCAGTTAACTGGGGTGTCGCATAAAACATTTCTGAGATGGCCCCCCAGCTGAGAGGCCAGGCTGTAGCTCTAATGAGACCCTGTGTGTGGTCACTAACAAGCTAACAATGCTAATAAGTCATGCATTAATACAGCAAAGGAAGACATCAGACGGGGCGGCTTGCATCGCATCAAGCCCCAGCGTCATGGATGCTTGGTCCAAGCTCATTTGTACACGCCTGCCAGTTTTAAATGCTGCGGTGGGGGGTAGTGGTAGAGTGTGTGTGAGTGTGTGTGTGTGTGTGTGTGGGGGGGGGGGGGATGGTGGTGGTGGGGGGGAATTTCTTTAGTGCCACGCACTCTGTGAAAGTTACCCTTTTTTCTTAAAGTGCTGACACAAGCAGCGCAGATGCAGCAATCTCATTAGGGGCGCTGGCAAGGCTGCAGGATGAGCCATCATTTTGGTGGCAGCGGCCCAGTCGACCCCTGGGGTTGGATGAGCACCGACTCGCACACGTTTGGTGTGTAACCTGTACCCTCTCCCCTAGGAGCGTCTCCTGGCCTGTCATTTAAGGCTCTTCCCTGTGCTACAGCAGCTGGATGACAATGACGACCACAACAACAGCAAAAACAACATTAGCAACAAGAGAACTCACAGCTCTCTGTGAAATGAGGAACTGCCAAAACAACAGCAGCATCAACAACAACAAAAAAATCTTGTCTCAGTAACTACCGCTGTCGTTTAAATAATGACTTTGTACCTTTCTGTAAAGCATAGCACAGTCACTGAACATAAGGGCATCTCACTTTATGGTTCATTTTTGCTTATTTTTTGTTTGTCAGTTTTGGACCTAAACAATGCCAAAAGAAGATGCTACCTTAGCCTTGAATGGTTATTTTTCCCCCCAACTGACCTGTGATCTTTAACACCAGCGTAATTTCTAATTATTCCAGTCTGCTCCATCCCAACTCGCCCACCCCTCTTTTTATTGCTGTGGACTGGCATGCATTCACTGAGCTCCCCCCGTGATGGCAATCTGCTGAAAGCCAGGCTTCAGGCCTGCCAGAATGATATATAGAACTGTCCGCGGTTACAGCAGGATCCCTGGCCAAAACAGGCCTGTAAAAGCCCCGTAAATGGGCCCGTGCCTGTCCAACGCAACGCATCCCGCGGGTGGGAGTGGGAACCAAAGCACTGGCTTAGGCCATAAGTCATCGGATGGATACGGCTTGTGATGAGTCTGTCTGTGTGTGTGTGTGCTGTTGAGGTAGGGGGAGGAGAGGTAGACTGGGGTAAAGGGGGGGGGGGGGGGGAAGATGGGGGGGGGGATGGTGTATTTGTGTGAGTGGGTGTATGTGGTTGGGTGTAGGGGAGGGGGTAGTGAGGGTTCTCTTTTTTTCCCTTCTCTTTCTATCTTTTTTCCCTTCTCTTTTACCCACACACCCACATCCACAAAACTGCTCCTCACCCCAACCTTTTCAGGATCTCTGTGCTTAGCTAAGCCATTGTAACCTCCACCCAGGAGATGTGTAGGAATTGGCAGTTAAGAGTCTGGATAGCACATAATCCATATGTGAGAACAGCACTACTAAGGTTGGATGTCTTCAGCACATTTCATTCAGGGAGAGTTCAGATTTGAGCTTCTCAAAGCCGTATGGTCTTCCTTTTAATATTCACTCAACCTGGTGCTGCAAAAGTATTGGTCTTACTTTGTAGAACAAGTAGAACATGTCACCTAAAGTATGATGCTTCTCTATGATTTCCAAAACAGAATTTATACCATTTCTACATACATTTCTACAGTGACAGCATTAGAGTATCACCAAATCAATAAGTTCTAACTAGAAGAAAAACCTATGGTGTCTTAATCAAATTACAGTATTAAATCTAATTCTTATCAGTCCTAAGTCCAATATAACAACTCCACCACTGGCAGAAACAATAAGTCCTTTCTAAGTGATCATTCTTCGGGTGGGATGGGTGTGCAAAATGTTGAGCACAGCAACGGTGTTGAAATTTGTGATGAACAAGTTCCCTGCTTTATGATAGTGTCTGTGCAAAAAAAAAACAAAAAAAAAACAGGGCTAGAACAGAATGTACAGAAATGGGCAGCTTGTTGCTAAGATATAGTACAACTGAATTGTGACAGCAGTAATAAATAAACACTATAGGATACCCAATCTGAGGCGTCAGAGAGATCTCCCTTCCTGGCTCTTACAACAGCAGTTTCAAATTGAGGCTAACTAGAATCATGCTTAGTGACTGCAGATGGATTTCATTACCACGCATGGCTCTCCGTGTTCAGTAAAAAAAAAAAAAAGCTATTATGACGTAAATAAAAAGCAATTTAAAATGAGTAGTCATCTAATGGTAATTCACGCCCCTGCTAATGACAAAAATCTCAGCAATTTCCTTCCTGTGCCCTCCTGCTGCGGTTCATTACTCACACGCGAGTTAACATCAACACTCAATCAAATGCTGGAAAAACATTTAGTTATCTATTAAAGCTGACCTTTTCTGTCAGCTTGTGAAACATCTACATATGCACTTAATCAGTGAAACACAGTGCACACAGGGCTTAAGAAGTGTTCCTGCATCGCTCAGGCACACAGGTGGCAAGCCAAAATGAGAACCAAAGGATATATGACTTCATGAGAGGAGAGGTTTACTCATCTGACCACTGCCCAACTCTAATCCACCATACTGTGAATGTCAAAGATTTCTCAACTGGTGGAGACTGTGTCAGCTATCAGTGCTAGAAAATCAAGAAAGGTGTTTAAATAGTAGCTTGAAGCAAGTCAGCCCCTTTCATTGACCCTCAACTAGCCTGCTCAAATCAACACGAACAAGATTTTGATGAAGCTGATGTAAAGATTTATTCTACATTTTTCATAAATAAATAAAATCCGTTGTTTAGAATTAAAGTCACCGTCATTGTTGGTTGCTGTTCAACAGCATGTCATTGACACTAACTGACCTTGTCAAAAACATCAGTGATGTACAGAATTCATAATACCTTCTCAAATTCCTACATGAGCCCTTCCCAACTCATCACTTACTATTGAAATATGGTTTTGGTTTAATACTTTCAACCGCAATCTCTAATTAAAAATGAATGTGAATCCGATCTGCCAAACCAATTGTACAATGACACGCAATGAGACACATAGACCACAGTGACGTCTTTTAAACCCTCTTAAGAAAATCTGCACAATCTTATTAGAACAATATAATCCAATTGATCTGGTGGCTCTGCCACTGCTATCTCTCATGCATTTGGAAAAGAAAAGCAGTGATTGCAACTGCTCTGAAATATACAGATTTATTAGAATTGTTGTGTGTGTGTTGCCTAAACCTAACCTCAGAGAACGCAGTGTGCTTGCCAGAATTAATCACAAAGCTCCTGACAGTTGTTGAGGAGATGTACAAGGTGGTCAGGAAATTAAGGTATTTGGATGTGCCATACTAATTTACATGTAAACTGCTTTATGCCTGGGAAAAAAGAAACAATTAAATGCTTAGTTTGCTAAATATGGTGAAGAATTACAAATCTGTTTATGTCTATGACAGGTGCATTCCTGAGCTCCTCCATCACATTAAATCACCAATGACCCATCTGTGAACCATGGTTTTAAAATGATCTGCATTTCATTTGAGTAGGCAATAAATCATGTTACTTTTACTGACTTTACACATCATGTTTAAAGAAAGTAATTGTGGGAAAAAAAGAAAAAGATTGAGTACCGGGAATTCCTTTGCTTTAAGAAAGATACAAAGCCACTGATCATCTTGCCATTCATCAGATGCTCTATTAAGGTTCTACTGAGCAGATCTGCAGGCCAGGTGAAGCTGGGCAGTATTGCTTCTCTCTCAACATTACTGCTACTGTAAATCTACCCCACTTTGGCTTCTCTAGCACTACTTTAATTAAACTGATCTGCTATTCGGTTGGGGGCCTAATATTGTAATGACAATGAGGGACTGCGTGTACTAAATCAACACTACGGTCAAGAACATAGCAGTGTTCTGCTTCCTACATACTAAATAGACCAATAAATTATGAAACCATTTTAGAATAGTACCAATAAAGCCGCACCTATCTGACAATGGCAATAAATTAGCGGGTGGTTATTAGGCAGGTAGTAAATCACAAAAGGTGACAGGCCTTCAAGGCTGGACAGTGGTCCTCTCAAAACTAAAAATGTCGCCCAAGGTTCCCCTGATTATTTTTCATCAGTAGTTTTCGCACCCACAGGACCATGACTAATTAAGGTTGCTATTTTGACTCACTCTTAGTGCTACTGCACATTCATTTCAGAGGCTCAAGACATTATGATAAGCTCTTACTTTTTAGATGTAATGATAAAACCCTGGGATGAAACTTACTACCCTGAGAGCAGTTGCTGGGACACCCCCTTACGTTATGCATTCATGGGGCAGTAGCAGTAAATTCACCAGAGGCAGCTGTCGGAGCCTTCACTTATTTATGGACATGGATCACTGGGAGATCATAAGGCCTCCTCAGTCAAGTCTGTCAGAAACTCAGCTCCGTCTACTGCAACAGGTGAGAAGCTATCAGGAACCCTTGACCCAGAGCTCAGCAGACAGGACTGACAGTCACTTCATTCACACTAACCTTGTCCAAGACAAGGTATTTGTTGGCTGATAGTAGATTAAACAAAGTAAACAAACATGCAAAACATAAAAAGATACATCTGCATTGTATCGAAGGGCAAGCTAGGGCTAGTCTAAATACATTTAAATCAAAACCTGAACAACACACATACGCCAACATCTAGAACTGTTGCATATTAGACTGTGTAAGCTATGCATTGACTAATAAATGTGTAGATACTAGGCCATACATAGGCCCCATAGGTACTGTGAGTGTGAAACCTGTAACAAAGCTCCAGGGTGACATTAGTGATGTGTGAAAGAACACTGGTTTTCCCACACACATCCACGGACATGCCTAAACTTGCATTATGCCTTACCAAAATAGCTGCACGAAGGCAACAAAAGTTACAGACACAATCAGGCTCACGTCTCATTTTACAACTCTTAAAAATGCACCCATCTGTTATTTTCTCACTTCTGACTTTTTGCCCACCAAGGTCAGCATGTCATTCTGGAGCATTAGACTTCAAGCATAACCCCTGACCTTGTACACCCCCCCTCCCCTTCCCAATCTACTCTGGCTTCAGAGCGCATGGACAGGTCTAAGCCCTGAGACATCCCAGGAATGTGTTTCTTACATGGAGCACCAAGATACTGGGTAAGTGTGGGAGTGGGAACGCAGGGGTGTAGGGGGTGGGGTGGTGGTGGTTTGGAGACTACCTGTGGTCAAGTTAGTTTTGGCCTTATTTAAGGCAGTTAGTATCTCAAACAAATCAGACTTTCTTTCCCTCAGTGTACAGTGAGTACAGCGACAGTTCGAAAAGGTCCAGGCACGGTCAATCCTGAAATAAACAAAAGCTCGATTTCAATCTGACAATGATGAAGAGTGGGGATCTCAAAGCTGTGTACACTTAGTCGGCAGAATTGATCTGGATCAAAAGGAAATTAATTGGATCCACCAATGTTCAGCATGCCGATTAGCTTTGATGTGACTGACCTCCCCAAGCCCTCTTAAACAAACTGTCTGTGGAAGCTGTCCAGAACTGGAGGACTTGCAAGCGGGTATGCACTGCACTGCAGCCCCTGGGCAGGTTTCAGAGGCTTTTTTCCCCCTGCTGCATTGCATGCTACAGTTGGTACAATGGGGAGTTGCCCACAAAGGAACCTTCTTTCCCACACTCAAGCTTCTCTGTTGGAATGTTGGATAATCTGCTGCGATGGGCCCAATATAGAATATGAAAAAACGGAACGGCCTTACAAACTAGCTTGTTTAGTAAACAACTATGAAATAACTGTATCTAATGCTGTATCTGTATCTAGCTTGCATATGTAATTGTGTTGTAGTGGAAAGACAGAGGATGAATGGCATAACAATCTGGCCAAATGTTACTCCTCTATGTTGTGTTTTCCCGTGATTTCTTCTGTGATATCAGCTGAGGAGGTGTGGGGGGTGGGCAGTCGATTCCAACAAGTGACCACCAAAACAAAGAGGCCTGCTGACAAGGGGGGACTACACACACTGGCATGACTGCATGCAAACAATCCCTCTCCATGGTGATGGCTCACAATCCTTTGTCTGAGCCCAGCGCAGCCTGCTGGATTGGCCATCAGCCTGGGAACGAACAAACATCCACTGGCAATTAGGGAACAATCCATGTTTTTCTCGCTATGGCTTTCGCCCCTGGGTTTGACTGGACAATGTGGTCTGTAGTTGTGTGTGTGTGTGTGTGTGTGTATGGGTGGTTTGGTCCAGGGGACCATAAGTGGACAAAGCCATGACACGCCTCTGGTGGAAAAACCCTGCTGGGCCTCCGCCAGCTGGCCACCGGAGACCAGCCAGGAGCCTCGTTTTCTGGGGCCCTGAACTGTACATCCTAAACATCTCAGAGTGGGGGATTGCCAGGGGGGCAAGGAAGGGGGAGATAAAGACATCAACAGAAAGGGGTGGTGTCCCTGAGACAAAACAGAGAGACTTGCATCACACTCTAGTAAGGAGGACTTGAGGGGGTTGGGGCAAGGGCTGAAAGTGGTCAGGCCTGTAATCCTAATCTCCTTCATCTTCATCTCCGTCTGCAAAAAATGTAGTGAACAAAAGGTTGATGGAAAGAGCAGTGCTTGCAGGTTGTAAATCTGAGAGTGTAATTAGTCATCCAAGCTGCTGGTGATAGCTTTGTTTTAAGTCTTCGTAATGCACAAGTGGGTGAATTTGAAGGCAAAAAGCTCTAGCCACTCTGGCTGCATGACACAAAGTCTGAATCATCCCGTGGAAATGCCCAACACTCACAGGCCCAAAAAGGATCCAAGGACAAATGACCTGTGAAATCTAATAGATAGAATCACTACAACTAGCACCCCGCTCACACCCAGGCTGTGCAACAGTCTTGTCACAGTGGTTGGTAATGGCACACGGCCAACATTAGGCTTCTGAGATTTCAGAGGCTGAAAAGGTCTATGAATATCTCAGAGACTCAGAGATCTTAGAATGCATGAGGGATACCTGAGCCAGAGGGTCTGATTTGCCTTTTTTGGGCAATGAAAAACAACTGTCAGTATCCTTTGATTGTAAGCATACTTGAAAACATTAGCAAAAGAGACACTTGACTGCCAACTTCATATTACTATTCCCCAATGACAATATTACCACAGATTTAGCTAAGTACCATTTATTCACTTTATCTGAATTTATGTTTTTGGTAAACAAAGCATGATGGCAAAGTCATAATGATCTCTCATGACAATCGGCAGCCACCATCCTTATGCAGAGGGGACACTCATGAACTGCATGAGATCATTACAGATTTATGATAAAGGGGTCAGGTTTGGGAGTGGGAGTTGCAGCTGAGACTCTCTCAACTATTTTTGGCGCTACAGGGTAAGGCTTCTCCTCAGGGTTTTTTTTTTTTTTTTTTTTTAAATATCCTTGAACCGCTTGGATCAAAATGATGGTGATGGCGAGTGCTTTGTGATGGTGCCCTAAAGCAACGTTGCCAAGTTTTTCTCTTTCTCTGGGTGCCTGAAATTAAATAACAGAAAGAACTAACAGCAATGTCACATCTGCCTCACTTGACTATGTGGCACTGTAGTGGCATGTTTGCCCGGGGATGGGTGCCAGGTGTCTTCAAATAGATGTGATCAGACCATCTGTTATGCAATATGCAACTGCATGATACAAAATGAAATGTTGATATTGCTTAATATGTCTTTCTGTGTTGTAGCCAACAGAAAAAAAATGTTTACTTGTTTAGATGTTTGCCAACATTGTCTATTTCTGTCCAGTTCCTCAAAGGTGTTTGTGTTGGAAAAAGAAGAGAAACATTACATTTAAAAAGCATCTGAAATTCAGAATTGAATATAAATAGACTGACTGTGGCATTTCCGAGTTACGAGCAGGACTGTGAGGCATTTGTTGTTAATGCCTTTAGGTTCAAGACATAGCCTTTATGTGTGAAGAAAGAGCCCGAGAAGCAGGCTGTCCTTTAAAACAGCTGATTTAAAAGGTTGCATAAGTGGTGAATCATTTGATGGTGAAACAAGGAAATGTCAAGGATTGAATTGTTCCCAATAATTCCTCACCATATTTTCAGACCATTATACAGCTTTAAAGCATTTTTGTCACAATGTTGATACCAATAGAAATGCTCATGCACAGCATAACTGCTTGATAAAAATAAATTCCATGCCACAACTGTAACAAAACTGACCATTACTCTCTAAAATATTTGCTTAGAGAAAAATCCTGATCCTTCTTTATTGGCAGAGCATATTTCCAAGTATGCAAAACACCCTTCCCTGTAGTTGGAAAAGAAAAAGCTAGTGTTCAAAATGTTCCTCAACAAGACTGCTAAGTTGCTCTCAGTGTCTTTTTCTGTTTCCCCTTTAGCAATCAGGAAATCCTGCAGTGCACTTTTCAATGCAGCAACCCCTGAGGACAAGAGATGGTGTGTGTGTGTATGTGTGTGTGTGTGTGTGTGTGTGTGTGTGTGTGTGTGTAGATGTTGGGGTGGGAGAAGGGTGTTTAGAAGTGCAAAGTCAGCCCCATTCCCAGGAGCATGGCTTCAGATACGACATTTCATTTCACTCCGCCTCGTCGCCCTCTACGGGAGCGCAAGACCAAATCCCTTCATTTCCTGGTGACACAGGTCTGAGGAACGAGCAGGCAATGAACTGTCTCTGACCCACATCTGGGGCAAGACTCCCTGTGCTGAGGAAACAAGCGCTGGAACTATGCAAGGTGGAAGAAGGAAGAGGGTGGGCAGGTGGGGCGGGACTGTTAGTTCTCAGGTGACGACTTTAAATTGCACTCAGCTCACCGCCTTGTGGGTACAGCTGGATAATAAATAGGGTGTCGGTAAAGAAATTGATCGGAAAGGACCTCTGGATAATATGGTAGTAAATCTAGTGCTAACTGACTGAATACAACATGAAAGTGGAAAAGTCGGCCTACGAAGCAGTCCTATGGGGTCTACACTCAGCAAGGCACTGAGTTGGGAAGCATCTTATGAATACCACAACAGTACACAAATTGCATGGTGATGACCTGGATATTAACTTCAAAATGCCAAAATGATGGCCATCGCACTATACATCCTGTTTAGAGTGTCCTTCAGTTTTCTCCCAAAATCTGCAGTGCACCAAGAATTTCAACTGCCACCTTGTAATTAGATGAAAAGGCAAACTGATCCACTGCTAACATAATGGTTCTTTTGAGACTGCAGCAACAATCCTGCTGCTCTGCTTCCTCAAGTTAATATGAAGCAAAAGGCCCAAGCCAAGTTCTGAATGGTGTTGCACAATTAGTTGCTTAGCTTACCTCCCTCCTTAGGGTCCAAGTGTGGCCAAGTCTCCATCAGACAGAGAAAAGAGAAGTATCTGTGCCTCCAAACAGGGACACCACGCAGCTATAAGTACACATTAATCATCACCTCCATTTTTTCATGTCCTACTTGCACTCAGCGATGTTTCTGTCAAAAACTTGAAGTTTCTGCACAACCTGCACTGCAAGGACCCAGTCTTGGCCCAAGCTGTGATGGTTAGAGGCCTTGAGAGTTTAAATCCCCTCAAGTAGTCACATGCTTGATTCCCCTTTAACAGGGGAGTTGTACCAAATAATGTACTCCCCACTGCCTTGTATTTGATGTATGCAGGGTGGAAAGGGGGAGGGAGAGACTGTTAAAGTCCAATCTAAGCAGCTTTCACATGGCAGCAAGCTGTTCACCCGGTGAGAACTGCAACCCTCTGGTGCTACCATATGGGAGAACTCAATAAGCATCAGCAAATGTGTTATCCAATCCTCGAGAAACCACTCCAACACCCCAAATCCCAGCACTTACCAAAGCAGATTCGAGGTTCTGATGCAGGCCCCTTGTCAGTGTCTATGAAGTCCTCAGGGGGGGGGGGGGGGGGGGGGGGGGGGGGGGGGCAAACTGGGAGGCACTCAAAATTGTGAAGCAGCATGAGACTAACAACCTTCGTTAGATGGCAGAGCATCATAATGGGCTGGTGAGAGTCTATCTCTGAGCGCTGTGGACGTGCCACTCCTGCAGGCTGCGCTCGAATGGCCGCAGCGAGATTGGAAGTGACTTCTCCGTGCAGACGTGTAATCTGTAAGAGTGGGGAGAGCTTATCTCACGCACAGAGCCGCATGCTCTCTCTCTTTCTATTCCGCTCCCACAGGGCTTTACTAGGTGTTTGTGGCATGGGCCTTAGTCTTTCCTCCACCACTTTCCCAAAGCACAGTGCACAGGGGAGCCTTTAAATGCTTGTTTTTGCGGTCGGTGAGGGGCACACAAAAACTCTGTGAAGAGTTTATGAGTAAAAAGAGGGCAGAGAGAGTTGTGTATCGCCTCATAGGTTATATAGCCCTCTTTGGAGCTTCCTGCCAGCACATCAACCATACTCTTGATATCTTGATAATTTAAAGATATTAGGAAAAGTCTCAGCTTGACTGTGACATTCCACAAACTACCCTGTTCCAAGCCTCAGGGCTAATGAATGAGTATTAATTCTATTAAACTGGGCAGGCCAGTGTTTCTCCGTTTGAGCATTTGTTCGGAGATTAGAGCAGAAAATAACGAATAAGGCCACGTGTCCTTCACAGTCATCGACTAAGGCAGCAGGTGCACTCCAACCTGACTGGGGGCCTATCGATGCTAATGGTAATTACCTTTCCATTCACCTTTGCCACTCTGTAGCTAAACTGAAATAGTGTTTGATTCCCAATAACTGTCTACATATGAAATACCACAGAAAGTAAACACACATGCCTCGACTTGAGACATGCCTCTGCATTGTGTATGGAGGGAAATCACACAAGCAAAAGGACCTCTTTCAATTCCAAGCATTTTCTGATTTAACGCCTCAAACCTGTCGGGCATGTCTACCCTTTGACATGATTACCAGTGTTCTGACTTCATGTCTGCTATACACAATAATTGGCTGACATAAAAACAGGGAAAAAAATCCTCGTTAGCCCAAAGAAGACAATAAATACAAAAGAATAGCGAGAGCTATTCACAGTGAATCCAGGGGATTCAAATCACTTCAGTGTGTGAGCGCTAATGCTGAAAGGGAGACTTTGTATCTCTCCACAGCAATCTAATCTCTATTTAAAGCCTGCTGTTTCTTAGAAGGTCTCTCTGCCATCAACACAGAGACTTGTTGGGCTCTCACAGCCAAAATATAAAGCTTGCTCACGCAACTCCGCGGTGTAAAAGACTACCTCGCTTGTGAGATGAATTTCAACTGTGCTACCCCTGAGTTTATAGCCCAGCAAATGCACCCGGTGCCATGAAAGATGCTATCTTCAAAAGAGGGTCGGTGGGTTTTGTAGTGCGGGAACCTGAGCAATTTGTTTACCTTCTTTTCCTTATCTCTGGCGCATGACGATGTACAGGGGCCACCCTCATGGGCCTTATCATAGGTGGCAATCGTGTCATTAACATGGGCCATTGTTTTGGTCAAGATTACACAATGGTGCCATTGCCCGTAGACAAGACATGACAGCACCATTGATGGCAGCGAAAGGAAATGGCCAATATTCTTAGAGGTTTTATCGGTGTGCAAGGCATGGTTTCTTAGAAAGTACACCGTGAAACAACAGTGAAGTCAACAGGTTAACCTTTGTTGTCATCTATTCTTGAGCATAGGTCATACCTAGGACAATAAGGTAGCTGCTATCTAATTGCTAATCTCTCCCAGGCAAAATGCCATGGCATAAACAGCTCAGCATGGAGTCAACAAGCTGTAAGAAGGCCCTGTTTTTGTGCACAATGAGGCTACTTGTACCAGAACTTGAACTCTGTTCTTGTATTTTGTGTGCAACACTCAGGGCCAAGGCAACCAATTATTTTTTTAACTACTTAATGTTAGTAGGCTGATTATCACTATGATATGGTGCTGCTCTCTTAAAGGATGTTGCTGCCCATGCTCTAATCAGTCCAGGTAAAGTTCCCATCACAGACCACAAATGCTGCAAATCATTCTGATTTATTATGGCTAAATTTGAAGCAAGCACCCTTCAGCAGGCCATCTACAATTACAGAAACTGTTAATGCACTTGAATGAAATAAGATCCCGTGTGGTTGGGTAATGATGTCCCCTCCATCACCCCCACTCCACCCTTTCTTATGTGGTCTTCACAGCTGGGAAACACTTGTTAATCATGCTGACTTAACCTCAAGTACATAACAGCTCCTTCTCTGGACTTACCATTTTTCTCTGGAGATCGTCTATTTCTCATACCACGCTTCAACACATACACAGGACACACACATTAATGCACGCACGCGCGCGCACACACATTTCCCAAGTAAACAAAATCTCATCTTTATTGCTGGAGTATGACTCATGGTTGCCTTTACCAGCAACCCACTGACTAGCGTAGCTATAAACCCTCAGCGCTGCCGTCAGTTATCAGTCAATGTGTTATGCAGTCCCACTATGCGTCAGGGCCTCTGACGGTGCTCTCAGAGTATGTGGAGGCTTGCAGCTCTGGGAGACATCATTTCTCAATTCTAGCCCATGACGGAGAAGCTCACTCTCTCACTCTCAGGGAGCGGGCCAGGGTAGCACCGTGATGCAAATGCAACTGACTCGAATGCCTAATAATGAATCACATTGTCAAGGGAGCAAATCTATAGGGCCAGTTTGAGTTCAATTTCCTGTGAAACTGATTAATGAGGAAAATAAAAAAGGAGGGAAAGAATAAGACAGAATGAGAGGAAACATTCCAATCTGTGTCTTTCAGTGACGTTCGTATGAATAATGAATTTTCCATGCATATGTAAGGGAAAAATGAGTCAGGCAAGCTAAATCTTCCCATCCATTCCCTGGAATTCAAAATCCATTTGATTCTAGCATAAATGATTATCTGTCTCAATACATTGTGCCCTGGAAGTTTGTGTCCATAATATTTTCAAACCATTCTTTCCAACAAATGGTTGCGCAAAAAATGTGAAGGCTGTACTGTTGACTGTATAAACTAAACATTCATCTCGAAACACATGCTCCTCCATTTCAGTTTGACCTAACTAACATACCAACAATGATTTCTGAAATTCATCACTCTCAATAGAAGGATATGACATCAGATTTCACTGAGTTTCTTGACATTCTAATTCATTTGCATACAGATGACTACTGCAAATGTTGCACGATTTTATTGTTGATGACTGCAGGTGGAAGGCTTGAGAGACCTTTAGTTCAGACTAAAAGCAAAGACTTTCTGCTGGGTAACGTCTGCCTTGCAACACAGTCGACTACATCAAGATGGTGAAGTAGCCTATGTCATCAGCAGTGTCGGATGCCTCTTTTCCTCATGGGCATTGTCTTGCTGTGCGCATCCAAATTGTTTGCGTTTGGGATTAACTGTCAGTTATTAACATGGCATCATAGAATACTCAGCAGTGCTCTCTCATTCAGTAATGTTTCACAGTTTACACAAATGATTAATTATGAGAGGCTAATCTACCCCATTTTAGTATACAGACTACAACTTTTGAGTGATGGCACTGATGTTGCCCCCAGTTAGGTTACCACATGTGGAGGATACGTAGAGGTTTCCATGTGTGCTTTCATTTCAACGATAATTTAGGCTATAGGCCTACGCAATGTCAAATTGGTTGATCTGAAACTTTCGAGTAGAGGAATAGAAATCTGTTAGGCCTATCGCATTTGTAGAAGATAAGCCTACAACAGCCTGGCTGTTAAAAGTCACAATAAAGATTTCCCTTTGTTTTTTTTTCTCAAACACTGCAACCTGTTTGATTCTGACAGGGCACCTTGGAAATTCACATCTTTGGTCTAAATACAGATTGTAAAAAGAGTCTATAATTAGTCTGGGTTGTTTATCTGCTAAAGGAATAAGATAACTGTGAAGAACACATTAAGTCTTGACTATAATACATTGTGCCAAAGTGCGTGGTTTAGCAGCCTAATTTAGGCATGGTCGACACGACGGAATTTCTGCATTGGGCAATACTTTATATTATCAGAGAGGATCTATGCTACGCCCGTTATTTTTCAACCTGGCTGCGACATCCAAGAATGCCATCAAAAATAGCATTCCCACAAAATTTGGAAATGTCCCGACATCGCCATGTCGCGGCGTGAGTATCTTTAGACTATTCTGCTAACAGTTGATTTCTGACTGAGCTGGTCAGGACAGCGTCCCGTGACCTACGATTCTCAGCACTGACAGGCAATAATCACCACGCTCCGAATAACCCTCCTTAGACCAGCAATTATAAAGATGTGGCCGTAAAGTTATATTTTCTATGCTGCAATCGTAACAACATGAAAGAGAACATCGCCTGTGATGTTCATAAATCCTCCATACCTGCCTCCAGATGCAGTAACGTTATCGAGATGCACCACACACTTCCGTCAGCCCGCTACACTGTTCCACTCCACTTCGCTTGTGTCCGAGGTCTTCTTCAGCATGAAAGCAGCAAGTCTACATATTTCTTCTCACCGCCTACCACCACAGCCTCAAACCTTTACAGATACAGTTCCAGAGTTTAAGTCGTCCAGTCTGTCATAGACGCTATTTAAACACAGCCGCTATAAAGTTATTGTGCATGGTGTCAGATTCCGATTCAGGTAGTTTTCACTGGCCGCCGAGACCTCCAGATCTGTTACCGCTCAGCCTGGTAGGCTACATACATTGTAACGGAACTGGGACACCGCAAGGCATTATGGACCGGTTTAAAGCTGCATTGCTCTCACCAATTGCAAATGCAGATACTTAGCCCGCCTCTAAGCTTGGCTCAGGACAGCAGTTGGTTAAAAGTTGCGTCGACTCTCGACAGTGTTTTTCACTAAGCATGTCAACTAAAACAATATCTTATAAGATGACTTAATAACTTTTAGAAAATAGCCTACCATTCTCTTGAAAAGTTTGGGAGAATCTGTCGAGTAGACTAGCCTTCAAGAAATCTGCCCCAGCATTGCCCAAAACTATTTTACACTTACACCAGGATAAAACAACTTCCTAAGAGAGATCACAAAAATTCTACGTTGCAAAGATCTCATAGCCTAATTCATTAGGCTACATTGTTCCATACATTACATTTCTTAGGTCACAGAGCTAAAATAGGGCAAAATGAGAATTTTGTTCTTTTCTTTTTTGCTTCATGTCAACAGCTGCAACAGCAATTGATTATTCTGGAGTAACTTATGGCTAGGTTTGTCATTAATCTGAAAATTCATAAATCCTTCTACTGTCATTCTGATGCAGATCTTGCAGAAGCACAGCATAGGTCTTTGTGTTATGTTGTGGCAAAGTACAGACTGTCACTTGGCAACATCAAACAAGCATAAGAAATCCATGGCAACATGACTTAAGTGTAGTTCCTTTTCAACTCAGCTGGATTGTTCGAAGTAGCCTCAAGGGTCTGCAGGTGGATGTCAGATGGTGAGTTTGAAATATTTTATTTAGGCCTTCAAAAGCCGTGCATAGCTTTTATACAGGATGACACGAGACGTTATTGGCACCCCTCCTTCTCAGGACATAACTCTTTAGTGCTAGTCACTGTCAAATATAAATTAAACCAGAATTAGCAATGCATGCCTGCCATGAACTTTCTTTCTCTCTCTCACACACACCATACAGACATTTTCCAAGACTTAATCATGAAGTTACCAAGCCATGAAATGGCGTTCTTTTTATAGAAGTTTAGATTCCTGCTGCCAGATGATTTCATGCTGTTTTGAGTCATTGCTTAATTAAAATTGATCTGCCTCACCCTCAGTTTAATTTTATCACATTGCCAACGTCATTGAAGTATATGTGCGTCCAACCAAAGAATCATTCTACTCTTTCAAAACAGAAAAAATACACATCTTATATAAACAGTAGATCTCAGAGCTAGTGAATGCTTGCAGAGGGACAAAGTCCCTGCCAGTGGATGGAAGGCTTTGCAAATGTAATGGGCAGCCACGACTCAGCCACATATTTATACCCACTGTGATGAAACAGCAGATGCAGCTTGTGTGTGTATGTGGGGAGAATCTAAAGCAAATTTCCTCACTACTACTGTATCATGCTGCTGCTGTCTGTAGAATTTTGCTGTGCTGCAGTTTGCACACGGCCCAGGAAGCCTTTTTGTGAGAGCCTTGTGCAATTCAAAGGATGGGGAACTCATTACTTGGTATTAAAGCCCTCAAACATGAGGATAATGTGTCTTGCACAGACGGAGACAGCTGTTCTCTCTCTTTGTGTTTGACTGATTGTTAGCAGGCTAAGATCAGGAGTCAGAGAGAGGGGAATTCATACCCCGGACAGAAACTTGATGTAATATGGCTGCACTTTATGCATGTGCCATAAAAAGAAAATGAATGCCAATTTACACTCTTACTTTACACTGAACCACATCACTAACAGAGGTGCCCCTTTAGAGTTATACATACATATGATAAACTACACATACAGTAGAGTAGTTCACACATGTTCACAGTTGGATAATGTAGTTTTATTCCTGTAGGCTATTCCTTTATTAACATAATGGGTTGTCCAAGATATCCCTGGATACCAAAACAATACTATGAGCTCAGATAAGTCACATTGGGCATGTGGGGTCTGTAGACAGATGTTCTTGCTCCAAAAAACAAACAGCCAATTTTGGGCCCACAGTTGCCTCAGTGGTCCTTTGGGTCTTCATTGGCCCAGGAACAGTCAACTGAAATATCTGCCTAGTTTTCTCTGTCACCCAATACTATGGAGGGTTAAGGGCTTGTCATTTCCAGCTCCTAAACAAAAATATTGGATTTGTGTCTCTTTTCGTCTGTCAACAGGTGGCACTACACTACACATAAGTGCCTTAGGGTGTTTGCTTGACAATAAGTGCTGCTACAGGACACATAAGTGCTCTGTGGGTGCAACATACCACATAAATTCCGTCAACTCAGGTGCTATGTTCTAAGTTGTTTCATAAAAACTGTCTTAGACCAACCACTGTTCCAGGGGGGTTAATGAAAGGACCGACTATGTGCTATGGGCCCACTAGGGCCATAGGCTGAGTTTCAGAGCTCAGTTGTTTCTGTTTCAGAAATCATTAATGGTAATTTTCTCAATTTACTAAAAACTGCAGCTCCTTAGAAACTTTGAACCAAAATTTCATAATCTCAGGTGATCTTACTGAAGTTGTTCCATGTTAACTGTGTCTTACCAACCTGTGAGGTGGTCTTTACTGCAAGCTATGGGCCTGCAAGGGCTACATGCCCAAAGTTTCAAGCACGCCGTGAACATGTGTTAGATAAAGTACAATAACCCTGTGTAGTGGCGGCCAGCCGCTGAAAATGCCAGCGGCTGGCATTTTCAACATTTTGGCTAACTATAGACCACCTTAGAGCTCTGTGATTCAGTTAACTACTATAATTTATTTTGATGTATAAGCTCCAATTATTAGAAGACATTTGGTTTTGTTATTTTCTCTGTTTACGGTTGTAATGCATTAGCTAGGTAACTAAAAGGTAATTAACAGTATGGTAGAATGTTACGATATTGGTACTTTGCTACATTGTGTCACATTTGTTTATGTGTCACATTTGTGTCACATTTGTTTATACTAAATACAGGTTTTATGTATTTATCCTCTTTTAAAACTAGGGGGAAAATAAAATAGAATGCTATTTATGATGATTCAGAAGAAGATTTCTGTATGCATCCCACAATTTATTAGACAACAAAAATGAGTAATCTTCTACTGATTGGAGTTCAGGTCTCAGACGTGACAGTTACAAAATACAGGATTTAAAGGCCTAAATAGCTGTGTGATTTTAGTCAAATCTCTTCTCATGCCCCCTTTCTCTCAGATTACATCAGAGCACTCTGTGATGAGATTAGGGCAGTGTAATCCTGCTATGTGTTATGTTGTGGAGAGATGCAGTAGCCTACTGTTTGGTGGACTAAACCTTTCAGCATGTTAGTTTGGGGTTCATCTCAAAGACACCATCTGTTTTTTTCTGATGTAATGCTTCCGGGATCTTTTGTTAGAATCTTTAGTGGAAAAAAAACATAGGAATAAGTGTCAAAAGGTCACACATCTGACCTTAAGGCCTGTCCTTGATTCTTATAATTTTCTCGAGCAAACAACAAGCAGACTTTATGGTAATTCAATCAAACTATTAGGCAACCAAATGTTATTACTGAGCTCTAGCTTTTTGGGGTAATAAGATTATGGAAGTGTAATCTTAAACCTGTTGAAAGAAATTCTCATCTCCCAGTCTGACAGGGTGATTCATTGTGGTTAGATTGTATCCAGGCTTTATTTCTATTTTTATTTCTTAAATAATAAATAGTTAAAGAATAAATGGCTAAATACCCATCATTAGTAAAAGTTTATATATATATATATGTGTGTGTGTGTGTGTGTGTGTGTGTGTGTGTGTGTGTGTGTGTGTGTGTGTGCGTGCGTGCGCGTGTGTGTGTGTGTGTGTGTGTGTGTGTGTGTGTGTGTGTAAAAACAGGAAAGAGCATACAAACAATTGTCTTTATGAGGATTATCAGGAGGCCCATTGCCTCCACAGTTAATATAAAACAGCTGTTACTGTAATAAGAGAAAAGTAACAGATTGGCGTTTTGTTTTTATAAATGGTATGTAAACAGTCATTAGATTGAGCCAGTTGAAAGGAAACCATTATGGTATGCAAATCCGTTGACCTTGGGCAAGCACTGGAATTTATTGGATTGTCTATGGTGGTATGGGCATTTAAGCATGCACAGCTAAATTTTAACGACCTTTTGTTACAGTCTTTTGGCATGACGTTTACAGAACACTACAATATACCTCATAAGTATTGAACCACACACATAACCAAACAAGTAATCCACTATTATGCAGGGTGATTCATTGTGGTTAGATTGTATGCAGGCTTTATTTCTATTTGTATTTGTTTATATATATATATATGTGTGTGTGTGTGTGTGTGTGTGTGTGTGTGTGTGTGTGTGTGTGCGCGCATACACGTGGGGGTTTGGAGGGGGAGGTGGAGTGGACGTTGAGTGAAATCCTCTTAGTCAGGAAAGGGGGTAAATCATTGGCCTCTTGCGCAAGCTTGAGAGTAAGCGGGGGAAGCTGGGTCTCTCTCCCTCACTGAGTGATCAATACCAGCTCCTCTCTGCCTCCAAAATACATGCAGGAGCAAATTAAAAAAAAAGAAAAAGAGGGGAAAAAGTGATGACCCCAACAAAATCTCCTCATATTCAAACAAGCAAGAAATCCCTGCAGTACCTAACTTCTCGCCTCTAGTCTAGCATCGAAACACTCTGTGTGGAAACACATGTATGTGGTGTCAGCTAGACATGACTGCCAAAGTCACCCAAATGAATTATTGTGCATTCAGGGGCAGGTGTGCAAGAATTGTGTTTGGTCATAATCAATGCATGGAGCAATAAGCAATGTCTGGTTAGCGATTTATGTCTTTTATCATTTTATAGCTTTTATTTTTAATGTTCTAAACCTTATTCACATATCCATGCTACTGCCTGCCTCTTCTGTCCAGAACATTATACAAATCAGATATCATCACATTATTGATGATAATTCATAGGCTTGTTAAACATTGCAGTATTCACAGAATGTGTCTATGTCTATTGTTTATTTTGTGGCTATGTTTATTTATATTTGGCCAAATCTTCTCACAATTGACTGCCAATTGCTTCAGGTAGCCTACTCTCTGTGGGATTACGTTTCTCATCTCTCTCTCTCTCTCTCTCTCTTTCTCTCTCTCTCTCTCTCTATATATATATATATATCAGAAATGCTGTCTGTGTGCCAGAAGCAAGCAGTACGTGCACAGCTAAATACCAACACAAACCAGACAAGAGCCGAGGATGACGCAGACATACCAGACAGCTCGCCCCAGACTACCAAACACAGCTGGCTAGTGTTGTCTCACTGCCCATCAAATTGTCTAACCTGAATACCTCCAGTCCTTTTATCTATGTGCTGCTGTCTGCCAAACACTTTGCCCTCCATGTGTTTTAGGCCTGTGCATCACATGGGCCATGAAGAAGCACACAGATAGTAAAAACATGTGGAACATTCACTTAGGTTCTGGACGAACTCTGCATTGCCTGGGAGAATGTGAGAAGGGAAAAATGGGATTAAAAAGAAGATAGACCTTCATTATACCTTGTATGGTTTCTACGCTATCTTTACTTTGTTGTTGTGACATCATAATGAAATGCAGACATTCCATATATTCCTTGGCTAGCAAAGTGATGCTCTAGTCGGTACCTCCATGGCCTTGTGAAGCTGAAACAAGCCATCAGCTCTGTTAGGGTTTTTCACTGCAGTGCTTGGGTGAGTGCCTGTTTTATCAACCCTTGCACTATATCTGAGGCTCAATCAGAACATTCCTGCACTGGCAATCATTTGAGCACACAAAATGAAAACAATTCCATAATTCCATGGAGGACTTCTTGCTTTATTATTACAGAAAAAGGACACATTTTTTGAATTTTAATTGATTATTTTGGAGATGTTTCTGAATAATTTATCTGTGTATTCGCTTTCATAGAACAATAGCAAGCATGCATGACAAAACAGAATTGCTTGAGCCTGTAGATTTTCTGCAAAATAGTTTGCCACAAAAAATAACACAGCAGTCTATAGAAGGGGACAGTCTTTTACAGTAAAGACCATTGCTTCATTATTCAACATTCATCTACATGTACTAAGTTAAAATCCTATCATGCCCAGCTAAGGTCACGGTGGTAACATTTAACATTTAAAACTTTTGTGTTCCCTCACAATAATTTTAGGCTTAGAGAAATAGAAAACCCACCACTGACTAGAACTGTACCCCAGCCCTAGTCTAGAAACCAGACATAGGGCCTCAGTTAGTTCATCTCCCATGTTTAGTCAGACCAATCATGTCCCTGTGTCCTTAGAGAGTGTCACCTATAGGCACACCCTATCAAGCTTATCACTGAGCAGGGGCAGTTTGAAAGACAACCGCTGATCCCACACTCCTTTGATTGAGCTTGTCTATCGGTCATAGACAATACGTTTGATGTTCGATCGATTGTTTGGCTTGTCAGGCCAAGTGCACCATTCAGCAGCATTTCCCATTCTTACAAGCAATGTACAGAGAAGTGGTTGAAGGTACAGTAAGTGAGTTGTGTGGTTTGTAAACAAATAGCGCTATTTGTAACATAAAGATTATGTCTCCTCATGACCTACTAGCCCTTGATTCTCTTGGGTCACTGAGATAAGGGAAAACAACTAGGGACACCATGCACCCCAAACAACACAGAACATTCTTGCCAGCACTCGTTAACAATTTCAGTCACAGTAAGGCTACTTAACCACTTAACCACTAAACAACAAATTAACTAAATAAATAACACGCAGATGCAGCTGAAAACAAACAATCTGGAACATGCCCTCAGTCAATAACACAAAATACCTTACAACACCTTTAATATTTTAAGACTGCAATATTGTGTTCCCTGACAATAGTTTTGTGTTTGCCTTGTTAAAAAAAAAAAAAAAGTCTGCAGTAGCCACAGTATTGCAAGGGGATGAAACTGATTTGCACATGATTTACAGCATGATTGTGAGGGAATGCAAAAGTGATGCAGTATACCAAGGGAACACAAAAAGTATTGTGAAAGGAATGCAAAAGTGAAAAAAGTCTAGAAAAAAATGTTGACCACCGCTTCTCAAAGCACTTGGCCTACATCTTGAAAAAGTATCTGTGGCTTGGTGAATTCAGGCACATAACAATCTTTAACATGATGATCCTATCCAAGAGGCTGGTGGGCCTCTTGGATAGGATCCTCCTAAACTCCTACATACACACTCACACACAGCCAACCCCCATCCAAGCAAATAAGAGTTTTAACTGAAAACATCTGGACACATTGAGCATGGAAGATTGCTGATAAAATACCAGAGAAAAAAAAATGCATATCAATTATGTTGGGCCTTACTCAAGTAGGTGGGGAAATATTACCATAAGTTTTGAAGTGCTGGTATTAATCTTGACAAACAACTATCAAGGCTATATGCCATTCCATCCAGTAGTATAACCTGGTTTTTAGGCAATGGAATGCATCCCAACTGCTGTATCTAAGAAAGAACTTCAGTTCACCAAGTAGCCAAACATCAGCGTTACACGAGATAGTTTACTTACTCAATTTTCAATAACTTTCATACTGATCAGATGTATATGTCCTCTTTTTTGTTCTGCTTTTTGTTTCTACACATTTGAATAATGTTGGTCTGATTGTGATCTATTTTTCTTTCTCACCCTCATAAGGTACAAGGCAGAGCCATTTACTCCCCTGACATTCATTTGTCTTTTCTGAAGGACTAATAATAATCTCAGAGCTCTTGGCTATGTCTAGTCTATCTGTGCCAGATCACAGCTCATCACTGTCACATGATACCACTGTGAAAGTCAGAACTTTTGATTTTTTTTTTTGTGTTCTTCCATAATTGATTCCAAACTAGCTTTTACCATCTTCCAAGGAGTACGCTTGGGTTTTACCAGTCCACTCTCTGTTCTCTTCTCATTTTAAAGGGAAATTTTAATAAATGCTGCAGTATTGTATTAGGATGAAAAAAATCCTAGTCTTTTATCTAGCAAAGTGGTTTCCAAAATGTGCATACTATCTTGTCACACTCTGAGAGTCCCACAAGTCCCCTGGTACCCCATGTATCCTACAGACCTCTTGCATTAACAGAAACCTTGCTTACATTAACAAAATAACATTTTTCATAAATAAACAAAATGCTACACAAAAGGTGAACCCATATTGTATCATATGATGAGCCCATATTATATTGTACACTTTGTGTATTACACAACAATGTAGAAGCAACTGAACTATACTGGGGGCCTGAGTATAAAATGTTTTTTTTTTTTATGTTATTTTTATACTGGTAACAACTAAGAACCATTTTACAGATTTATTTGGCGCACCCCCCAAGGGGTACTCGTACCCCAGTTTGATAGTCCATGATGTAACAGTGAATTCATACAACCTTTTTATTTCATTGCTATGTTTTCCACCACAGGGTTAAATGATGCATTGCTTTCAGCATTCTGGGCCTTCTGTTATGGTGGTCAATGCTGCCCTCTATTGTTATGTCCATGACACTACATTGGTTACAGTAAAACAGAATAGCAACTGCACTGCCGCTTTCCTACAGTAGGTTTCCTCAGTACTAATCAAGGCAGAATTGTGAACATCATTTTGCATTTCATTTCCATTGTGATTGTACATGCTTCAAGTGTGCCCTGCTGCATGAGTGGTATGACAGCAATACGTTTTTTATGTTTCAGAAGATTTGCCAGCATCCCGTTTGGGTGTCAGTCCATTTTCTTTTCTCCACCAATCCCTCTCCCAATATTCACTGGACCTTCCAGGTGGACAGCACCTTCCAAATGCAGTTTATCTAGATCCAGTGTTTTCCTTCTTGGACTGTGCAGGACATGCTTCAGAAACCAGCATCAGCATGTAGGAACTCTTTTGAAGACACGACTGCTGCTCTAACATCTAGGTAGACAATTAATAATCTGTGATGCTTATTAATTACTAATTACTCTGTGTATAAATACACTGGAATTCTTTAACCATTTCCATTCAATTATTGGTTTGCTGTAAATTGTTTTTTTAATGGAATGCTACACAAGGAAAACCATTTAAGATATAAGATAATAAGTTAATTCCACATTATATATTGAAATGTAATTATGTTTGAGTAAGCTGTTTTTTCCTGATGCAAAATATTTGTCTAATTTGAATTTGTCTCCTTAGGTTTAACCACCAGAAGATACCACCCACATTTGTGGATATTCATGCAAGCAAGTGTTACCTCAGAAAATTAGAATATATGTTTTCATCAAGATGTAATATTTATTGTATGTATATAATAATATTTATCAGTTTTCCAATTTATGGTCCCTAACAGCATAGTCCTAACATGTCTTTATTGTCCACTTAGGTAATCCCAGAATGTTGTCACGGACTAGACGGCCTGTGACGGCCCCAAGCCTGTCCAGAGGCACCTGCTCCATGCACATCTGGGACATTTTCTGCAAGCAGCTCGATGAGAGACGTCCCCCCACAAAGAGCGAGATGACAAGGAGGCCAGTCACTACCAAACAGCATGTCTGGGAATACTCCAGGCAAGGGTTTGGGGCAGAATGATTAAGGTTATCTTAGCAGTTCCATCCATTTAGAGATGGTTTGTGGCATGTCTGAATTCATGTGAATGGAAGTCTTCAAGTAAAAAATCTGTGAAATAATTTAAACTTATCTTGTCAGCTCTGTAATAGAGACTCATCTTACCCTCGGCCAAGCTAAATTCATTTTCGCACAATCTTTCAGTTGTGAAGTTGTTGTTTTGAAATGGCAGAAGTCACATTACCTAAACTGAAAAAAAAAATTGTTTATAATTCATTCTGATCAATTGCTACAGTATAGGTACTGTATTGTTAATGACTGTCATCCTGTCCATGGCAAAATAAAGTAAGTTTTCAAATAACCCCAGCAACCCTTTGATTAAAAATATCTTCAATTTGCCACAGTACCATAGGTCATATAAAAATAGTGGAGGTCCATGCTGAGGGCCATTATGTGAGGCTTGGGAACTGCTCCCAGACAGAACAGGATATTGGAGGCTATTACCTGCAGCAGAGCATTCAGGGCCACCCTGTCAACTGCTTCCTCTTCCTGCCGAGAACATTCATCCAACCTGGAGCCTCAATCACTGTGAGTCACTGGTGTGAAAGACACACAGTCCATCTTCCATGCCAACAGTCTGAGAAATCCAAAAAGAAACACCCAGTCATTTTAGAGCATAGCCAAGACCTCATCATTGTGCAAATACTCCCCCACACTATTTCACTTTACACTTTTCAGTTTTGCAAAAGATATATGATAAGATAGATGAAAATGGATGATCTAAGTATTTATCTGGGAACAGAAATCTTTGTCACATTCTTCACAACTTTCACATAATCCAAAAAAAAGTGATTGAAAACATCTTTTTTATTCATGAAGGTTTGGTCAGAAAAGTACAGACCTACACCATGTTCTTTGACTGACTATGTGTGGACTGGACTACAGCAAATAGGATCAAGTCCTGAATACACCACAATGTTGTGTACAACAAATGGTCAGGTGAGCACAAAAAAAAATCAATAATGTGTTTTACAATACAAAACGGAATGATATGCAAGTCAATATATTTATGATCCATACATAAAGCTATTTGTATATTTGTTGGGTGCCTAGGCAGTGGCATGGTACACTCCGGCTCGGCGTGCCAAGGAGAAGACACGGCAGGCTTGGGTGGCACCTGAGAGAGAAGCCCAGAGCAGTGCTGGGTGGTCTCTGTCCAGGGGAGACAGCAAGAGGGTCGCAGCGCAGGACACGCTCTCTGCACACTTGTGCTTACACTCCTACTCAGGGAGTGCCGGGCCCGCCCTTGCCTGCCAAAGGTCACTAAGTAGCATCACAGCCTCACATTGAAACTGGCCAGAACTGCCCATTTACCTCATTCTGTGACACATGTTTGACAGGAAAAAAGATGCGATAAAGGTCTCTCATAGCCCGTGGACACACAGTCCCTCCGCCGTTATTCACCCCAACTGCATCAGCATCAGGCCCCAGGCACACGCCAGAGCAAACAAAGCATCTCCAGTGCCAAAGCACTCACCAAGAAAAGGTGACAGCAGAAAGCCAAAATTAATTATTATTGTATTGTATAACTTATTGTTGGGTGTTATTGCAAATGTGTTGTGATTATATTTGCATCTTTATAGTTGCACTTTTAAATAAAATATATTATTTTATGAAATGGAAGATAAAAGGAGTAGGCTGTGGGGTACTGTCCCAGGTTTTATTTATGTTGACTGTGTAGGCTGTAGAAAAGAATCATCCATTACTAACTATGGGCATGGCCAAGCAGGAACAGGCAGCAGAGGAGTAGAGGTAGGATGTCTCTTTCTCTTGCTCATAAACTCACCATTTCTTCTCTATATGAACACACCTGTTAACCGTCCTGAAATGTAGGAAACATGGGATTAGCTTCATGATTGCAGTTACCCAGACTGGTCAGGTCACAACAATATGGGCTACTTTTCCTCCTACACCAGCAATGCACTGCCACAAGTTACCATGTTAAAGTCCATATTAAATGTAACACCATGTAATCATGATATGATGCAGTATGTGAGAAATTATAATTTCACATAGAGCACCTTGCCTAAATGTTTTGTTGGTGTTCTTGTCAAACCTTTTTATTCTTCAGGTATGCAGAGAAGGACTAGTGCAACCTATTCTAAAGTGTGCCCTACCCCAGCAGTTTTGCCTACTTTAAACTTAACACTCATGTAAGCATCAGTATGAGTTAGATTACTTTCCATATATGACAATAGAAAATAAAATGATTATGAACACAGGCTATACGAGTTTTCTTTAAATTTGCTGAAGTATTTGGACTAATGTTAAAAATGTGCTTTTGTAGAGCTTAAGAAATTGTAGAATGATCTTATGGTTATGAACATATGGGCACCTAAAAGGCACTGTACAATGTACATAGGACTATTTATCTTTCTAAAATTTTATTAGAAATATTACTGCACATCATCAACAAAATATCTGATCATTTTATTTTAACATTCAAATTCTACTCAGAATAGTCAACTTATGTTTGCATTTCTATGGCTATTTAAAAGGGAAACTGTTAATTCATTTCCATGTAGCCTACTCTACATTTGTTTTTCAGTCAAATGTGATCAGATAATATTTCCTCTCAAACTAGTCTGATAGTCAGAAGTTACTGGGGGCTTTACATTTTGACTAGTCTAACTCTATCTGGGAAGGCATGGGCACTGTGCAAGACATTTGCAGTAAACCCTCTGACATAAAAACGATTCAATTACTGACCTCTGTCTACTAATTTCACCCTTTTTGTGACACTCCCTGCTAACCACTGGATGACTTCTCGCCTTCCTGAATCCGGACTGTTTTGAACACACCCTTTGTTTTCTGCATACCAAGTTAACTGACAGGGAATTTACAAATCAGAGCAGAGCCTTGCTCTGACGTAGTATGTGAACTATGCTGTGTGTATTTATAGATCCTATTTAAACGCTGAGGACTGAAGCGGAATTCCTCAATCGTTTCCCTGCTTCTGTACGGCCGGCAATTCACCATTGTCTCTCGTACGTTTAACTGTAGCGTACATCTGTTGTATACACAGATTTGTGTTCAAATTGAAATCTATGGAAAAAAAAACACTTGTTAGAGATTATAAAGGACGAAAATAAAGTTAAAGATATATTATTGTTGCTGAGTTATTGACTAAGGCTATGATAAACAAATGTGCTCCACTTAAGGAGGTGCTGCGCACGGGCACTCCACAGTCTGGGTTTTAAGCGCTAGCTATGCGCAAAACTCTAGCGCTCCGCACATTTGTAGGCTATTTTGGTTAGCCTACCTGGATTTTACACAATTTTACCCGGGACAATCTGGGTGTCAACCTTACTCTTCTTCAACACGTTGAAGTCAGGGTAGTCCCTAGTGCTTTCAGTTCATATGTGGAAACATTTGGGAAACCACCAAGCAGACCGGCTTCCTTTCCAACGTTGTCTGGGTAAGTGGTCTTTCAAAATCAGCTTTCCGATTCTCAGTTTCCGCCCTGTTTTCTGTGACGGCCAACAGACCAGCCGTCAGCAGCGTTTCACTTTAATCTTGCTGATTTAACAGTAGTCTTGCAAACTGTGAAACGGTCATCCCTGCAACCAACAATGAACATTTAACCGGGAAATTTTAGGATATCATCCTAGGGAAGTTTGAATTAATCTCTTTGAGCCTACACTGTAAAAGGATAACTCACAGGGTAAGTCTGTCGTTTGTGAATGCGACAATATGTGTCATAATTGATGCAAGTATGTGAATATTGCATGATGTATTTTATTACCGTGTTTATGATTGGAAATTAGTTTTATGGCTTGAATTGCTGACGAATGAATTCTACACACCCAAATGATTAAACATTTTTGCGCGTCCCAGCAGCAAAACTAGACATTCAGCAATACACTTACCAATACTGTAAAACATGCCATGACCCAGCCCTAGTTTCAGCGTTTAAAATAGTTTATTTAATAAAGTGCAAACTGAATAGTGTTGTTACTATGTACATCACTGTGGTCAAAATTTGAGAATAACATGATGTCTAGTTGTCATTTTGGGCCAAATTTTTCAACTCATACAGAAAATGTTTTGTTTTATCTGATTCTCTGATCAGGGTTTAGATATCATGTGATGTCAGGAAGTGTTAAATGAATTCGCCTTTTAACAATTAGCTCTGAAAACTGTTTTTAATTTTCCAAATCCAATATTGGTTATGAGACTGTAATATTAGTTAAAGTCAGAGTTATTTTAGTGAAAAGAGAAAATAAGCCAATGTTTGCCCAGCAAAGGAAGGCATACTGCATGCTAGGGGCTATGTATGTTGGATTGTATTACCATGTCAGTTTGAACTTCTAGTTTAAAAAATAGACTTTCTCAGTATTCCAACAGAAAGGGTAGGCCTACCTGTCAAAACTTCTGAATCAATAGGAAAGATTAGCATCAGTTTTCACTGTTAACACACATAATATTCATTTAAGTGGTAACTAAAGCCAATGGTCTAGATGTTTTCTTTTGTTTTACAGTAGCAAACGTGATGGACCCGAAAAAACTCATATTGATTGCTGCTTAATTGATTTTTGATCTGATGCGCTGTCTGGTTCAACATATCTGTCTCTTGTTTGTCCCTTGGCCACATTATATTGGAATATAGGCCATTCTATGTTTTTATGTTACCACTGTTTGTAATTAATAAAGAATCAACAATTGTGGGTTAAAATACTTATAAAAAAGACAAGAATAAAAGTAACACACAAAGCTCATGTTAAGGGTCAGGATAGTTTTGGGTACATTGTGAGCCACTTCCTCAGAACTTATCTCTGTCACTCTCTTCCAACTGTCACCCCGATCACCATGAATGAGTCACCCGAGTTTGTGAAGTCACATGTTGTAACACAGCATCTGCTCTCATGCAATTTTAGTTATGAAAAAAAATCCAAACTGAAGTTACTGAGGAAATGCAGAGTCAGTATTTTGGGGGGATTGATGTCATTGATGATGGTGAAAGTATGGGTTTTCTGAGCATGTGGAAAAGTTGAAAAAGTGGAACAGCAATGTTGTGGTTCATTCATTTGAATTGTAAGCTTAGCAATATAAGCTACTTCATGCTTGACACTATTGTGCTTACTTGGTACGCACCCTTGCCATTCATCTGGTTGAAACTGACTATGGCAGTGCTGTACACGCCTTGGATAGCACTGGGTAGAATTACCAGGAAGCACCAGTATTGTTGAAATACACACTCCTGGGAATGGTATACTTTTAAAAACAGTTACCAGGTCTTTGATTTTTTTGAGTTTTGCACAATGCATTGCTTACAAAAACAATATATTTTCTGGTAGAAAGGGGCCCTTCTGACCTAAAAGCTTTTTGTTGATAAGAGCATTAGTCAAAATTGCAAAAAAAAAATAAAAAAATTTATATATATATATATATATATATATATATATATAGTTTGTTTTCTAAATGGGACACACCCAAAGAATCTTGGTATGAAAAAGAACTTTCTTTAAATAAAACTGGAATGCATTGTAATTGATGAGTTACCCTCTTGTTACATGTAAAAAGAAAACTCAATAAACATTCCAATGTTTTAGGTTTGGGAAGGTCCCTCTTGTAGGTCCATGAGCAGGTTAGGTATCCTTTTTGACATATGTGCCTCTGCTCCACAGGTGAAGAATGACGGAGTATAAGCTTGTGGTGGTGGGGGCTGGAGGTGTGGGGAAAAGTGCCCTGACTATCCAGCTAATCCAGAACCATTTTGTTGATGAGTACGACCCCACAATCGAGGTGAATGAATGGAACACTGCTGAGGAATTTCCATTTTATAAATGGAGACATTTCAGCATTCAGTACCATTAGTAAACTATTGCAACATGCTTCACCCAACATGGCAGCCTTGTCTTCTCCCGTTGTAGGACTCCTACAGGAAGCAGGTGGTGATTGATGGGGAGACATGCTTGTTGGACATCCTGGACACTGCAGGTCAGGAGGAGTACAGCGCCATGAGAGACCAGTACATGAGGACTGGGGAAGGGTTCCTCTGTGTCTTCGCTATCAACAACAGCAAGTCGTTTGAGGATATCCATCACTACAGGTAAGGCAATGCTTCTGTGGTTGTCTTGAGATAACTTGAGATGGTTATTCAGAAACAAGGAGAGAGACTAGAGCACCCCAGGTCAATTAGCTGACTTTATAGAGCAAAACAGACTAATGCTTCAACACAGATTGTGTCTTTGTCAGAGACATTTAAGATAAAGATTTTAGAAATTCACTGCGGTGCAGCTAGGTACCCTTACCAGATGCCCATAGTCACCCGAGTTCAAATAGTTGTCTCTGCATGTCAGTCTGGGCAATTTCATGTAATCAGCAGCTATGAGACGGGATGCCTGTAACCATTTAGACTATAGTGATCGCAGAGAAATGAGTGTGAAATACAAGAGTGGGATGCATCACAATCTGAAACAAAATACGAGTATGTGTTGGTCAAGTAGTGGTCCAATGTGTTGGTCAAGAGTTCTCAGATGAACAGAAAAAAAGATAATAGACTGATATACATTGAATGTATGTGTAGTATGTATGAGAAACAGGCCTTCCTTATACCCCTTTCAAAGGTCTGCTGTTATGAAAAGGCAAAAAAAAATTATAAATAAATATAAAAAAATATAGATTTTGTAGTTACATGATGAATTTGTTAGTCCACATTTTATACCCACACAAATATGGACTAATGTAAAACCTTATAATACATTTATTAAATTATGGGTTGTTTACATGTGGCATGAAGTAGATTCTGATCATTGTTTAAAATCTGTATCTAGGGAGCAGATTAAGCGGGTTAAGGATTCGGAGGATGTTCCCATGGTCCTGGTGGGAAATAAGTGCGATCTTCCATCTCGGACTGTCGACTCCAAACAGGCCCTGGATCTAGCCTGGAGCTATCGGATTCCCTTCATCGAAACCTCAGCCAAAACCAGACAGGTAGGAAGCAAAAAGTGAGTGATCAGTAGTTGTAGTTAGATATTTGAATGTCTAGTCATTGATTATGGCATTGCTAATTTCTCCCACAGGGTGTTGATGACGCCTTCTACACACTAGTGCGAGAAATCCGCAAGCACAAAGAGAAAATGAGCAAAGAGGGCAAGAAGAAGAAGAAGTCGAAGAGTAAAAAGTGTAGCATCATGTGAGGAATGGATGTTGAAGTGAACCACACTCCCATGCACAACACACTATTGCAGCGAGAGCCGCTGTTGGACAACACCAAATGAAAAACACCAAAAAAAAAAACGTTTTTTTCCCCTAAAGAAAGGCCTGAATATGCTTTCTTAGTTAGTGTGGCATTACTGAACTTCACAAAAAAAGCACTCATCCAACGTAAACTCATCCAAGTACTCCAGCACTTGCTGCATCGGTTTTCCTTTTGGTGTTTTGATCAGATAGTTGTGTTCAGCTGATGCCCTCAGAAGTTTTGCAGAGATGGACTTCTCATATCTGTCGCCTGCTTTACGTGTGATCACTGTCTCCTCCGAATCTCCTCCTCATGAGGCTGGTTCAAGAGTCTAGCACATGTTCATCAACTGTCCTCTTCAACACTAATTTCCCTCACTGGAGGCTCGGAACATCTCCTTTAACTCTGACGCTGACTGTTGCTCGAGGGGGTTCCCTGCCAAGTACTGTTCAGCAGTCTACTGGAATGCAACGATCTTGGGATACTGTAGATTGCATTTCAGTGCTTCTTGAATTCAGCCACTGGACATTAACTTTAATGGCAGGGCTTTATTATTATGTGTTGTTCAGTGATTGAGGTTGGTTTATTCCCAAATCAGCCTATAATCACTGACTTTATGTCAAGGACTTTTTGTGTTTGGAGTAGGTGGGTGGGTGGGAGGCAAGGGATGAATCCCTGAGATTCATCAATTAACACTGTTATTCATATGCAGTGAGTACGGCTTTTACTGTTGCTGATCTCATTATGTTTTGCTTTTTGACTCCTGCAATAGTGCACAAGCCTTTACATTGATGATGTCATGGAGCGCTGATTTATCTCTCCCATGCCTGAACTAACAATGCTGTAAAATATCTTTACTAAAATGCAGTCGTTGTACAGTATCGCATTTGTATCCAACTGTCTTAACCTATTTTTGAAGGTTTCACAGTGAGTTTTTGATTTGTTTGCGAGTGGTTCTTCTAATTCTATTTTCTCACTAAAGTGTAAAGAGTGTAATCTGGAATTGACCCCAACAGCATTAATGCATAAAACCACCAATGTACTTGCACATTCACAAATGCATTTAAGGTTGAAATTTTGTACATTTTTGATTGTGTTTGTTTATTAATATTGGTTTGATACAATGTAGGGTCCTGGATGGTCTATACTAAGAAGCACCTGTACTTAATAGTCAAGTATGTGTTACCTTCAGTTATTTCAGTTTTAAGGGGCGTATAACAAGACTAAACCTGTTCATTGTGTCCTTGATTTTAAATGTCTCCTAGCTCTCATAGGTTCACATCATGCATTGTGTGATTATGTAACATTTACATTGCTACCGGCATATTGTTTGTTACACATCTATCTAATATTTGTTAATAAAACTTGGGAACAGTTGATTATTTAAATGGGGCATGAAATGCATTTTGTGTACTATGTACTATGTGGGCCACAGAAACCAAGTGCCCTTGACCTGCGCAACTATTCAGTAAACCCAGTTAAAGTGTATAGGTATGACCCATTTCCCAAATAAACCCAAGTAGAGCACATTCTTTCAGAATTTATGCACACTTACTCTCACTCATTAAAGAAATAAAGCACACAATAGAACTTATAGGTCAGCTAATCTGCTCATCTGTTGTGGACATTTAGTTGCTAAGAATTTTTAGAGGATTGCATTAGATTGCGTTAATGTGTTTTTTTTGCTGGGTGTTTTCTATTTATAGGATGGCAAGTTGAAATAGCATCAGAGAGTACATAATATACCTTTCAGACTCTTCACGTATAGACTCCTCAGTTCTTCCTATTGAGCATGGCCTTTGTGTAGTTTATCCACATATAGGCTGTTTCTGTACATGTAGTTTATCAACGGTTGGGCTGGTATTTATGGACAATGTGTTTGTTGATATGTGCCTCTGCTTAAGACACAGATATATCCCAGTATGCAAAACACAGGGATGATTAAATGTTTGACACCTAGAACACGACTGACCATTTGTTTCATTCTATGTATTACACTGAATAAAAATCTAAGTATTAGACAATGTGCTTCATCAGCTATCTAGATAAGGCCACATTCTCATCTTTATTGCCACTGATGCATTTAACCTATGCTTGTCTGATCTTGAATTCTTTTGCGCAGGATGGTTTGCATTTACACAAGATTTCTGAATCATGTTGATACCATTTACTTTTTTAAAGAGCCTCTTCTTCAACTTTAGGTCATAAAACAACTTGCATTCCATTAAGGTACCTGCCTTATTGCAATGAAAACCAATACTACTGTAACATTGTTCTGGGAAAGACAAGCTAAAGACCCAGTGCATGGAGGTCAAAATGGTCTGTCTAAACACCAAAACACATGCAGGTGGGTGTTGTCTGTTGCTGTTCTGCAGTTTTGTTTGCTTTTGTAGTCTGCCGGATAACCTAAAACCTGGTTAGATTTTGACAGCCACAGGCCATGTGATTTTAAAAAAGACTCCTGGCAACACTCCTGGCCTGTGACCTGAGCTTTTATTTAGACACTAGCTTTGGGTGCTCCCCTTGGTTGTTTTTGTTTTTCATTTATAAATAAACCCGAGCTGCGTGCCTGGTCCACAGAGGTATTCTGGGTGTGGAGGTATTCAGAGGTTAATGTGGGTGTGGAGACAGCCTGACGTGAGCAACCTAAGTGAATTACGATGCTTGAGAAGGATGAAAAATCCTTTTAGCACCCTATGTGTTAACATGTCTTTAGTTTATATTATAATTATCTTGTGGACATTAAACCGACTGGTGACAGAAGAAGTCTGTTGAGGCACTTATCTCCACTCTCACAATGGAGTAGCCTATAATGACGTATGATCTTATAATTAACTTTGGAGGGCAATCTTAATTAATCAAGAATATTAATAAGGTCAGAACCTGAGGGGCATTCTTGCCACTCTTTTTGAGTGAAAGTAGGGAGCTGTGACAACTGAGGACTTTATCTTGTAGCACAGTCTCACACATCTGTGTCATTTTCTATAGAAAAAAATACAGTAAGTGCAGTTCTTACCGTATGTATGACACTATTCACCAACATATTTATTTTAGAAATTGTTTAAAATGGATACAATCAGAGACTTGATGCATTATATATGCTTTATATATATTGGCCTATTATTCATGTATTTATTTAGAATTTCTTAAATTAAATTGCAAAATGCTGCTCCGCCAGTAGGCGTCAGTAGAGAGCTTGCTGAGGCAGGTGATTTTCTAGAGTGAGACATTTGCTTCTAATTGTTCACTCATAATAGGACCCTTCAGAGCAGTGCTTGGTGGTGTTTGACATAGCAAGCAGCTGTGAAGCCTGGTCAAACATGCTTCCTTATCTTTGAGAAACAGTCATAAATTATATGGTAGATGACCTCTTTGTATATGAGAATACAGACTGTGGTTGATAAAATGAATGTGAAATATAATTGAGCGTGTGCTTTTTGTCCATTTTCCAAGCTGATTGGAGGCCTGGAAGAGGAGATTGGAGTTACCTTCGCTAACTTTGCTATCACATTGTGGAACAAAATCCCTATCCCTATCATTGTTTGTGTTGGTCTAGTTACTGTTTGTGTGTGTTGTGCATGTGTGTGTGGTGGCTATAGGGTCAGGGAGCCTCAGGCCGAGGTAAATAAGTCTCAGTCTCTCCGCTGGTATAAACTGGTCATGGAGAGGACTGCGTGAGTGTTGGCTGGTTGTGTATGAGTGGTTGAGCAGCATATTAACTGATTCTTGTGAATTTGCATGCCCCATGCATGTATCTAATTTCTCTTCTGAACACTTAGGCTATAAAAAATAAGAATGTTCAGTGGCTGCTTGCTGACATTCAGCACAGAGAAGTTAGGGTCGAAATGGTGCAGAAATGGGGTACACACTGGTGGTACTGCTTATTTAAACCCTGTAGCCAAAGGTGGTGTTTTTGTAAGGTTCTCTCTAAAGTTAGAAGGCTGTCAATGCAAATCCATGAATGACCACTGGGCATAACCTATTTGTCTAGCAGTGATGCAATATCTGAAAATAATGAGATAGTATCTCATAACAATGAGATTTTACATCAGAATAACTAGATAGGCCAATTATCTCACAGTAATAGTAGATCTTTGTATAGCAGATGGGCTTTCATAGGTTTAAACTTAAATGGAACACCACCTATCTCCCAGAAATTTAGAATTAGCATGTATACATGTATAAAAACAAGTCCAAATTCATAGCCTACATTACATTTGTATTAATTAATTTATTACACCTTATTTGACACATGTCCAGTTATTATATTTCTCACTTTCCTCACAATTATTGTTTCTCACTTTTATTCAGCATTTGGACATGATTACAAATAAGATTGCCGTTATACTGCCTCAACTAATAAAAATTTTGTATTAATCTCTCTAACTAAACTAATTAAAACATTTGTATTAGTGTCTCACTTACTATTATATTGGTAGCCTTTACGTGCCAGTTTTGTATACTGTGTATAGGCCTAGTGTGTATTATAAGCAAATGAAAAATGTCAAATGTCAAATTAACAAAATAATTAGACTATAAAGTTCCCTAGTACTAATACAGACAATGGCTTGAATACATTTGCATTGTGCATTTAGATAAACCAATCACACACTAAGTTATTCGGACCACGCCCCTCAACTCTCCAAGTCAGCAATCTGCACTGTGTGAGTGTGGAGTTATCGGCAGTGCCTCCAGTAAGGAACACCTGTCTCGCTCCACCTGAAGAAGGGGTGGCGAGTGTCCTCTCCTCTCGTAAACGACGGCGACGTTTGGAAAGGGGGGAAAATGGCTTTGGAACCGCATTTCATAAAGTCCGTGTTGCCCGTACAGGAAACTTTGCTTTCCTCTGAAGCCAACGATACAAGTTTGGCAGTACCCACAGTAGAGAAGATTACGACATCCAGGAATTTGTTAAATGAACGAAGCCTTCGAGTCCAGCAGCAGGTTCAACATACACTCGCTCGTAAAGGAAGGCTATCATCTTACAGTAGGTTCCTGCATTTCTGAGAATTCTGCTTATCGTTAGGAATCGTTATGTATTGACGTAGACCTATAAGACATTTAAATACAGAGGACAAAGAACGTCGGAGTTGTTTAAAAGGCTTATGTTCTGTTATTCCATTTTAATTGTGTCCGAGTAATACTGATCATTGTTTTCACAAAGCAAGTCTAGGCTTCAAAGTTCAGACTGGCTTCTGTTCAAATTAAATTGCCTATATCACCATTAAAATGACATGCATTGTTTTTGAAGAAACAAACCTTATTAGTCATGAAATATTTCTCTGGTGTGTGTAGACTGTTTACATATTTAACTTTTCTATAGGTAACCCTCACATGTCCAGCAGTAAGAGCTTATCAAGCAACTATGGGATGACAAATGGACACTCTCTTCACCTGAGAGTAAGTGTGACATTGCCGAATAACCTTTCTATTAAGGCTCAATTACAACTCTGTTGTAATAGAAATGTAATGAGCTCAGATGGCAGCTCACTTATCATTCGGATATGCTGCACATTCTCATTTGCGTGAATTATTTTGACAAGTTGATTTTTGAGGCATCCAGTTGAATTAACACGCTGTTGTAATATTCAACACCAGTTACAGCAGTTTTTCGGTGTTTGGGCGGGCGGGGTTGGGGGAGTATTGAGATCTAGCCTACTCGTGAATATTTATAAAAAATATTAGGACCTCTTGCTACGTGAAGACTACAAAATTATTGTTGAACGCTTCAGTTTTGACACTATGAGTTAGTTTTGGGGTTTGCTCACAGATCTACAGTACAAATATGACAACTCTGCATGCTGTATACACAAAACCACTTTAGTTTAGTACTGTAGGTGTATGTGGTTGTGGGTGGCAAGGGGCAAAAGTTTGAGAACCACTGAGTTACAGGATGACAGTAAATGGTCTTATGTGCTTTTCTCATACAGCATTTCTATCATAGATTTCCCTCAAGATATTATTATTGTGATTGACAAATGCTCTGTCTCCATTGTGCCCATGAAATTTTAACAGCACTGATATCACAAGGCGCTGTCAAAACAGACAATTCAATTCAATTCAATGCAATTTTATTTATATAGCACATTTTTACAAAAGGCATGTCACAAAGCTCTTAACACAAAGAGGCCCAATGAGCAACAGGGGCAAGGAAAAACTCCCTATCAGCGTTTTTTGTTTTTACTCGTTATGGTAAAGGAAGAAACCTTGGGCAGTTCCGACGGCTTGAGGGGCTAGCCCAACTGCCTAGGGCAGGTTTTCAGTCTCTCAGATGGTGATTAGTCCACTATTATTCCATTAGGTACACATAAGAAAATTGTGGTATAAATAAAGTAATATAGGAGTCCCATTATAATCCCAGGATATAGTCCCATGTCATTAGGTGCAGTCAAGTCAGGGGCCAGCTGGAGGCTGTATCATGAAAAACATGAAAACCTGATCAAAAGTACGGAAATATCAATCATCTCTTTATTTCAGACACCAATATTAGGATCCATGTCTCATGAAATGTAATTACATACAGAATAAATAAATACATTAAAAAAAGACATAACAAGACATAGATCACATCACAACATTTAGACATAAAGACAGATCCTCCAATGTTTCCTTAGTTTAGATAAGTACCTCATGGCACTCTTTGAAGGTTTCACAAGACTTTCAATTATCACATATGTTGAATTATCCATCCGACACATAAATGTGTACATTAGATTTCTTAGTACAGCCTCACATGATGGTACATTGGAGAATGCAAATAGGTAGCTGGCACTGAACCATCTAGGTAACCTCAACAACAGCCTCATAGTGTCATTATCAGCAACTGTCAGCTTTTGTAGGCTACTTTTCTTATACTTACTCCACAGATGAGTCACATACATAGGTGTACAGAAGAATTTAAACAAAGAACATTTCACATTGAAAGAACACATACTGAACTTGCGTAGTAACATGTTTGCCTGTACATATAACTTACGCCGTTGACAGTAAATAGAGTGTTACGCCCCACAAGCGGTGGCCCTACTGGGGCGAATAACAAGGCACCACTGACCCAAGTAGACAACAAACACCTTTAAAAGTAGCACCCAACCAGTGGAATTTCAAAATTAACAATGCATAACACAAAGTCCATAAATCCCAGGCTGAGAGGCAGCAACACAGCCAGCAGTCCCCACACCAGAAGCCTCTCCTCAGCAGCAGGAACTTGGAGGTTTTAACAGATCTTGATCATGTGGGCAGGTGCTGCCAATTAGGTCAATCACCTGGGCAGTAGTAGGAAACATGGGGAATGAAAGGGTACAAACAGCACAGGGAACATACAACACATACAGCCATAACACAGAGTGAATTTTACTCCACAAAACATCAAAGTAGTCAAAAATATAATATTTAACTGAATGCCACTTGACACTTGACCTTTGATCTGACCCCCAAGCACTGCCAACTTTCGACTACTATATTACATAAACCAGAGGACATCAATTGATAACATTCATCAACAATCAAAAAGTGTCACACCCTATGTTATGTCAACTTTATGACAGGCTCTCATGTCGAACCGCTCAAGAAAAGTGTAACCAATAAGATTATACTCGGCAGCAAAGAAAAACAAAAAGGGAAAAATCAACCAATTTTCAACATTTTTGTGAATCTATAAACAGTTTAAGGCTTAGACTTGGTGGAAATGGTGGTGGACATGTAAAGCTATAATATCACTTTCATTTAATTCCAGAGATCTTTGATCCCCAAATCAAAGGGAAATGGTTAAAAAAGCTAAGCTGTGCACCAGTTTGAAAGAACTTAAAGATCATACAATCTCTGCTGCAGTGGCGCTCGGGTGGAGAAAGCAAATAAAGAGGATGTGCTCATATCTTTGTGTACTGGTCCAGAAGTCCACCTTCCACTGTGCCACCTGCAGCCTGGTGCTGCTGTGGAATGTCAAGATGAGAGATAAGTTTAATAGCAAGACCGGATCAGGAGTGAGTCATGATTACTGAATGGGAGTCATGGTTACTGTGTTTAACCCACAGGGATGTTAAAACACAAATTTGGTTGTCTAATTTGCTCTAGCTAACGGATATAATTGTTATTTATTGGCAGTGATACATAAAAGGATGGGATGTGTTCAAATACCTGGTTAGGACTTTACAGAAATGGTACTAATGATGATGTCATTATGGATATTTTAAGCAAGCACAGTGGTTTATCAATGATGGAGTGATGGCAACATTTCTAAAAAGAGCTTTCTGCCTGGCAACTATAGACTCCAAAACCTTGTCCAAGCAGTTCCCACTGGCCAGTAATGCCTATAACCATTTAATCTATTTCACATGTTCTGAGTCTAGCTGCTCAAACAGCAGGAATGCAAAGACCCCTAAGGGTTAGGGTTAGCACTTAGTGTTGGTGCTCCTTAATGGACATGAAGACTAGACTAGAACAAAGGCTAGAAAGGAATCCTCTCTTCATTTTTCAGCCATACTGACATGATTAGGACTCGTGAACACACACACACACACACACACACACACACACACACCTATACCCATAAAAACTTCACATGACACGTGCTGCATCATGTTCAGCAAGACAAATAAGATTCCAGTATCTGAACAAAGCAAACACATTTTTGTTATAGCACCTTATAGCACAGAATAAAAGAGTTATGTTCAGGGCTATCCATCACAAATAGTTCATCCTGGGAGAGGTGGATCCGATGCATTGTAGTTCCACCATGGAAAATGTAAACCTTGCTTGTACAAGTTGGTCAGTGGCGTTGATTGATGATTTCTTGACATCTCAACAACTCTTTCCAACAACCTGTATAAAGAAACAGAGTGGCCTTTAGGCATCTGCAGTGTGTGTTATGTGGGCATCCATGTTTTTTACTGTATATTGCTTGTAAGGGGATGACCGGTTAAATGTTAAACACAGGCCTGAGTCTTTTGCGCCTGCAGGGAAAGCATGCAAGGAATGCAAGGTTGTCAGCCAGTAATATAAAGGTGGTGTTTGTAGTGCAGCCCCATGTATCCAACCACCCCCACCACCACCACCATGATCTTTTCCATGTCAGGATCAGCACGTCAGTTTCAACCCGTCAGCTTCACATCTGCTCATCACTATACGGAAATGTCAGTCCCACCCTGCTGTTTCTCCTTTGCCTACGCCGCACGCCTAGTCTCATGCATTTTGTATTTGTGTATGCAAATAGTGGGAGAATGGAAGACAGAGAACAAGATCGAGAACAATAGTAAGGGTTTCAAGAAGGCAAGCAGAGACAAAAGCAAATTGTCTTTTTATAGACATCTATTTTTGGAAAAAATCTGAACAAAAGCTTTCTTGAGTAAAAAAAAATCTCATCTTAAAATCTTTTAGAAAAAAAAATATTGCAAATACTAAGTGTAGGAGGTTATGTTACGTTACATTATGTTTATGTAACTATTTATCTATTACATTGTGGCAATTATTTGTATTTCTGTTATTGTATATATATATTATTCTGATTGTATAAATATCTTATTCTGATATTTTTACAGCAAAATCAATCCCTGGGCCGACTTGTCAGTTATGACGGTGGCCAGACCGTGTGCTGGAAGGAGGGCCCCAAGAGTCCCCTGCACCGAGTGGATGTGTCTCCAGACTCCAGCCCTGAGGTTTTCCGGGCCCATGTGGGCCTTAGAACCCAGCGCCACAGACTTGGCTCCAGCTGGGCCAACAGCTCTTTCACCATTCCCCCGACCCGGCCCTCCGTGATGGGGCAGAGCACTCGCACACTGGCCCCCTCCTCCCACCGCTACGCCCATTCCGAGGTTGTCCGCAGCACTCGCCTGTACAACACCCTCCAGAGCGCTGTGAACCGGCCGCCCAACCAGCCAATGTCCCGGCCCAGGCCAAGGCCTTCCGCGGCGGGTGAAGATTTCTTAATGCATTCCACTCCCTACAAGACCACAGAGAGCCAGCAGGGGACAATGGGCACCTATAGGGCACACAGGCAGCAAGGGGGGATATCTGTTGCGGGTGGACGGGACACAAACAGCCTGCCGTGGCTCAGTCAGACCGTGAGGAGGGACAGCCAGCGTTCCGTGAGGCAAAGACGGGGGTCCTCCCCACCTTCTGTGGCCAGCATGGAACTGGATGCCTGCATTCAGAAAACAGTGACTGCACAACAGGCTCAGCAGACAAGAGTCATTGGACAGCAGGTTAAGGAGACAACAGACACACAACAGACAAGCGAACGGTAATTGTTCTGTCTGTCCGCTAATAATTAGCCTCATGCCAGAACATGCGGGATGAAACAAGAATGCAGTGGTGTCATTGCTCATATCTTCTCTTATCTCTCAGGAAAGCAGAAGGACAGGGCGCCGCCATGACCGTGGAGAAAGCCGTCAGCCTCCTGACCCAGGATGATATGGATGCGCAGGTGTCTGCTGCCAGCTTCCTCCAACGGCAGTGTTTCAACAGCACTGAAGCCAGGAGAAAGGTAAATGTCCTAGCAGCAGTGAGGTATGCTGTCTGCCTGAGACACTCTCACTGCAAAGTAAAGCGCAGTTACTACATAGAAAGCCAACTGCTGCATAGAAAACAAATACATTAGTAGTTTTGCTAGCAAATATTGAGGTTGGTCTAATTAGATAGCAAATCTAGTCGATAACAAAACTAATGTTATTGGCTATGTCAAAAGAAAAATATTTTGCCATCTGTAATTATAGAAGTCATTAGACTAGACATAAACTAATGGAAAAAAATTGTAGGTGGCTTACTCGCATGGCATCCAGAAGTTGCTGGTTCTCCTGCAAAGTGAGACAGAGGAGCTGGAGCAAGCTGGCGCTGGGGCCCTGCGTAACCTCGTCTTCGAAAGCAACCAGAACAAGATGGAGGTGAGGGACTGTGAGGGGGTCCCGGTCATCCTGAACCTGCTGAAACGAAGCCGAGACACAGAGACCCGACGGCAGCTTACGGGTAAGGTTTCAATCACAGTCCTCTTTGTCAACCACAGAGCAGCTTTTCAGGTTGAAATGGCACAAGCTTTTCTAGTGGATTCAGAGGGTAATGTTCAGTATCATTAAAGGATTCAATGACTTTTATTGTCACAAGCCAAAATTAGGAGTGTAAAAAATGCAGTGTCATAGAAAAACATGTAATTAGAAAAATTTCAATTGTAATCTCTATTAAATAAAATAAAATAAAATTCAAATAAAAATAAAACAATTCACTTGGACTGATAATGAAGTTTATCAACATTTATATGAATATATTTTTTTTCTGAAAATTTGAGCCCCTTTCATGGCTTGTCTAAAATGCAATAGAGTGGTTGACCCCAGAATTCTGACGACTGGTTCTGACTCGCCTTAGAATCGCCTGCTCCAGAATGGGTACCAATGGGCACGATACTTGTGTTGGAACAACAGTGAAACCAATATCCACTCAGTGAGTTGCACATGTAAATGTTTAGGGTTGTTTTAAGCACTGACAGACTGTACCTATTGCTAGCCATTTGAAGCAGGCAGAGTTTATTCTAAATTTCCCAAATAGCTGAGTCATGACCAGTCATCAAAATTTCGGTGTCAACCACTCTATGTTAGGACAAGTTATGAAATGGACTGAAAGTGTTAAAAAATGAACTATATGTTTAAGAATCTGAGCATTCAAATAGAGTTTACAGTAAGCAAGGTTCTTATTTGTTCTTTTTTATACTGTTCTTTAGTTCACCTTGTATATGAACATCTAAATTCAGTTGCATGAAAAATATTTAGATTGTTTGTTATCTAAACGCATCTATGGTGATAAATTGCTAAATGTCTGTGGGTCTGGCCAGGGCTCCTGTGGAACCTGTCGTCCCATGACCAGCTGAAGGAGTATCTCTTACGAGAGGCCCTGACCACGCTCACAGAGTCAGCGGTGATGCCCTGCTCTGGCATCAACGAGGGAGAAAACCCCAAAGAGGATCTCCTGGCTGACTCTGAAGTTCTCTACAACGCTACAGGCTGCTTACGGTACGTCAGACCTTGTCAGTTTGTCAGTTTTACAGTCAATGTTAAATACTGCAGCTGTACTGTAGTATTCAAATGGCACCATGTGTCGGCTGAGCTATGTCAATCTGTTTTGGCCAGTTGATGTCATTGGATTTTATTAGGTATGAGATTAGCCAGCTTGACATCCGGGTGCCCTTTTGGTGGTCAGGTGGCGTTTGCCCACATTGTGTGTCTGGAGATGAGCTGACCTCATGCCATCTTGTCTAACTGTGGGTCCTACCCCCTCCCACTATTTTTCATCTCAGTGTGATATTTATCGTGAGGGCGCGCAGGAGTGCTGTGTGCTCCTGAGCTGCTGAGAATGGGTCATAGACGATTGTATGAGAGGCACAAATCAAAAGTCACACTAAAATGATGAACATATTTTATGAATTAATTACATGTCTGGGTGGCTATATTTGATGGATTACAGGTTACAGACAGCATCAAATATTGCGTGTTGGGACATAGTAAAGGGAGTTTCCCCCCCATATTCTTTCTAAGCTGTTGATACAAGTAGCCAAACATGTACGAGAATCCTTTGAGCAGGTGTCCTTTTGCAAAACCGTGATCTCAGTTGCTCACTGAAAGAGGAAGGATGAAAGTGTAAACTGTTTCAGCTGTTTAAACCACCCCAGTTTACGTCATCTCAGCACGTCGTACCAGCAGGTCTGCCTCAGCCTTGTGAGGGGTGACACACCCTAACAAAGCTGTTTAAACAGTGAGAGTCGACCTGCGCAGAAAATCTGGCACCTGGCCAAGCCCAGTCCCGGCCACAAACAAAACCCGCCCTGTAACAAAAACCTGTTGTCGTGGCAACGCTGTCGGGCCCTGAATAATTCACTGAACTCCCCGTATCAGTTTCGAAGTTTTCAGGGAGACAAAATTATTAGACGCACACTCGTTTATTCACCCGAGGGCCAATTTTTTTTTTTTTTTTGAAGTTGGTCAGTGTGAGCCCACATTGATGTAATCATTAATAGGGGGTCTGTCCCTGTGTTTGCTCAAACAGTGTCTCTTTGCTCTACCACTGAAATAGAACACCTGCAGTGCTCCACTGCAGCCCCTGGTTGGCCTATGACTATTAGACCTAATTACAAAAAGAGAGATTGATCTAGTGAAGGGATAACTGTCCTTTCTTTGTTCGCTCTATCAGGTTTCAGCTGTCCTTTTACAATGGGCTGCTTTCACCTTGGGCTACTTTAAAGGGGTACACAGTTCCCACAGTGTCTGTGAAATCCTCACTTGTTTCATGCAGCAGCAGTCCTTTATCTTCCAAACAACATGCTCAGTCAGTGACAGAACTACTTGAGCTATGGGGTTGCTGAGGCTACCCTGCATTCCATGCGATTATGACGGAGATCCAGACCGTCTGGATGACTCAGGTCCCGAGATAAGGAGAATCGCAGGCACTTTAGAGCGTTGGTGCCAGAATGGCTTTTATTGCAACTAACCCTTGGCCCCATATATCACATGCTATAGAGAAAGAGCGCTTTTGAATGGCTGGAGGGTGGAGCGTCAGTCAGGTAGTGTAGCATATTTGGTAGGTGTTGGTTTCGAGCGTGAATTATCACATTATGATGAATAATGTTGCATAATGATTTATCAGGTATTGTGGCACCACAGAGGTTGACAGTGAGAAACCTCACTGGAGGTTAGGAAACAAGACAAAATCTGACTGAGTGAAGAAGAGAGAGAGAGAGAGAGAGACAGAAAGAGAGAGAAAGAGAGTAGTGTTGCTGTAGGCTGATAGTATTTGAACTATGCGGAGAGGGGATGAGAGCGCCCTTAGAATGCTGGTTTTGTTCTGACTTTGCCAAGACTCAGAATGAGGTCATTGCCTTTGTGGAACTTCCTTGTTAGAATGGGGGGTTTCAGGACAGGATGTGTCAATTGTCCAGATCATTTTTATGCAGATCTAGAGAATGTACATTATCACACATGTGCCATGGGTACATTTTTGCCAAAAAATGACTTTAATTATAAAATGGCAATTATTTTAGTTGTGCACTAACTGTTTCATGAAATGGTATACTATTTGTCTCCTTATTACGTATAGCTTGTTTTAAAGCAACACGCCACCGTACTTCAGTATTGAAATATGTTCTTCCCCTAACTTAGACAAGTTGATACATACCTGTTTTGTCTCTGTGTGTGCACGCAATCGTTTTGGTGCGCGATGCTACTTTCTTAGCATTTAGCTTAACCCAGTTCTTTCAATGCACACCAAATAGCCTTGAAGTTAGAAGCCACCAAGCAAATCCACATCTTTCCTATTTACATGAGGACACTCGAATAGTTATTAAAGACGGTTGTGGTGACACAAAATAAAACGTAGCAGATAACAATGAGAACTATGTATGGCGGAAGAACACTTGGGAGCCCTTTGCCGTCGGCGCAGTAACATCCTTGAGGGAGGACATATACAGTCAATGGGGGAGAAGATTTGTCAGGAGTGAGGATATTACTGCGCCGACGGCGAAGGGCTCCCAAGTGTTCTTCCGCCATACATAGTTCCCCTTGTTATCTGCTTAGAAAATTGCTACGTTTTATTTTGTGTCACCACAACCGTCTTTAATAACTATTCGAGTGTCCGCATGTAAATAGGAAAGACGTGGATTTGCTTGGTGGCTTCTAACTTCAAGGCTATTTGGTGTGCATTGAAAGAACTGGGTTAAGCTAAATGCTAAGAAAGTAGCATCGCGCACCAGAACCATTGCGTGCACGCACAGAGACAAAACAGGTATGTATCAACTCGTCTAAGTTAGGGGAAGAATATATTCCAATACTGAAGTACGGTGGCGTGTTGCTTTAAGTCTGGATCATTCCATTTCATCATTCCAAAACTGCAGTTTATTATATGTGGTATTAGTGCTGTATACTACAATATTTATGCAGTAACTGCATAAATGCATATTTTGGACACAAATAACTGCATTAAAAATACTACAAAGATACTGCAATAATTGCATGCATTTTACTGCATTGTACTGCACAATGCAATATTTTTGACCGAAAATACTGCATTACTGTAGTGACAATCCCAAGGCTCCACCTTTGCAGTAAGTAGAACACCATTTGCCACCAACATGCCATTATTTCAATAGAGCAAACATTTCAGAGATCAGCATCATCAATACAGCAAACACACCAACAAACACCCCTCCTAACATAATGGCTGGTAATGATAACCAGGAACGACAACCAGAACCCGTGATCTGAAAACCTGCCTTAGACTGAATCTCAGGGTCAAGGTGCTAATAGACCTGGCAGCCTTACCCAGCTGCCGTGCAAAATAAGAAACCCTCACAGATCATGTTGGGTTTTCCCAGGCATAAGGGCGCCTACTGTGATTCTGTTCACCGTACCTGATAATGATGATGGTGCCTGAATGTGTTGCTCCATTCGGGCTCTGATAGCAGTAAGAGGATGTTACAAAACATCCCTGGCAGGGGCCTCTACCCAGTAGCTAGCCTGAGTGCCCCCCCCCCCCTTCCCCAGTGGGACTCTGATGCTCCATAGAGCGAGCAAGCTAGTCTGATAGGGTGGAAATAAATCACTGGAAAACACTACCCTCAGGGTTTCCTCTAAACAGTCGTATCATTTTATCATGGATAATATGTATTATTACAGGACATATTTATTATTTTGCCTGACTGCCGTTGTATGTTTTTGTTTTCATAAAAACTGCTGAAAGTACAGAGTTGTTTGTTGTTAAGAGACACCATCTTTTATGGTCAACATGTGATTTCATGTTTTTTCCCCCATAGCAACCTCAGTTCAGCGGGCCCTGATGGCCGAAAAGCCATGCGAGAGTGTGAAGGCCTCATAGATGCTCTTGTGTACTACACACGAGGGACCATCGCCGACTACCAGCCTGATGACAAGGTCTCACACACACACACACACACAAACACACACAAACACATACTGGTTTGTAGTTTTCCACATAAAGCTGCTGCAACTTTTAGATGTGTGGGATTTCCACAACTTGTGGACCTGTGCGATCGTGTCTGCCTGGTGTTGTTCTAAGTGCCAATTAAAATTATCACCCACTCCCTCACTTCCTCTCTCGCTGTGGTGTCTCTGTGCCTGCAGTCCATCGAGAACTGCGCGTGTATCCTGCACAACCTCTCCTACCAGCTGGAGGCGGAGCTCCCGTTGAGGTACGCCGCTGAGCTTCACGAGGCGCGAGACACTGTCATGGTCAAGACCAAAACGCCAGGCTGCTTCCCGGGCAGGAGTGTTGAGATTGTAGAGGTAAAAACTACTACTCGACTACTTTGTTCCAGCTGTGCCTGAGAATCTGATGTGACTCCATCCATAGGCCATGTTGTTGGTGCTCTCTGTGGAAAAAGAACAGAAGAAATTAATTACAGTTAACATTAACTGTAAAGGAGCATAATTAACCATGTGCTTTGGTGCTAGTGATAGTTACCCGTTCAGTATACTATACTATACTATACTATACTATACTGTATCGCATTTTCTTGTTCTTTTTCCTACTGATGGGGCATGCTGAGCCCAGACAACAGGGCTGTAGATTGATTCTCACTAAATTAGTCCTTTAAAATACTACTCAACCAACATCAAAATGGTGGCTGGGCTGATACAAATTACAGTATATATCAATCATGGGGACTAACTCAGGTCTTTCTTGTGCCATTAGTACAGATAAGAGTCATATTTTGAGCAAACTTCCAGCACAACTCTTCAAATACCCCTGCTGTGCCCATGAAGCCTTACTGTGTGTACTGTATGTGACGGGCCTTTTTCAGACGCCGGAACGACGCTGCCCCCTGCTGGAGGACAAGTCCAATCCCAGCGGTGCAGAGTGGCTGTGGAGCACCATCACCGCGCGCATGTACCTGTCCCTCATTGCCCGCAGCAGCCGTCGGTGCACGCAGGAGGCGTCCGTGGGAGCCCTGCAGAACCTCACCGCTGGCAGCGGAGTGGTACGGTCCCACTCCCACTCCCATTCACCACACCAGAAATAAACAGAGCTGTAATGCCCAATACTAGAGTCTGGTTTTCAGTGCCTTTTGAATTGCATTGAATATATGTGTGTGTGTGTGTGTGTGTGTGTGTGTGTGTGTGTGTGTGTGTGT
>JAGFZM010000025.1:1252675-1308539 GCA_017657215.1 Limnothrissa miodon
TGTGTGTGTGTGTGTGTGTGTGTGTGTGTGTGTGTGTGTGTGTGTGTATTCATGTACAAACATAAGTACAAATATTATATACATATACATATTTGTACTTGTTTTTGTTATTTTAGAACAGATACTTTAAATAATGTTACTTATGAAATGCTTTTAATGTTACTTATGAAGTGCCTGAAAGTAGTGAAGTGGAGTGTTGCCTCTGTGGTTGCTCCACCAGATCGCCCTGTCTCTGTCCCACACCATAGTGCAGAAGGAGGGGGGCTTGTCCCAGCTGAAGGTACTGCTGGAGGAGGGCGAGGTAGACATCAAGAGGACCACCATATCCCTCCTGAGGAACCTCTCTCGTTTCCAAGACATCCACAGCGAATTAGGTGAGTCTTGGAGAACAGCAAGCCCCCTGTCTCTGTTTAGCCTAGCACTCCGCTTTGCAAAAGAGGGTTGAGGGATTAGGGACCTTCATGTCCGAGTGTCCATGGGAACGCAGGTTTAGTTCATCTCTCTCTCCCACTTGATTCCTATCACCCTTCAATCTGTATGAAGACATAAAACCTGATCAGTTGAATAGACTATACTGTATTATTACTGAGCTTGAGCCTCCAGAATGGGGAAGATCTTCCCCACAAGCAATCAACAACATAACAAAACATGCCAGTTGAAATCGAGCGGTTCTGATTTCACCCTTGTTCATGTGCTTTCCCCGCAGTGAAACAGGTGTTGCCAGAACTGGTGGCAATGCTGCCCAGCTCGGACACAGACGACAGCCTCCCGGCTGACGTCACTGTATCGCTGTGCCACATCTTCATCAACCTGTGCCAGGCCGACGTTCAAAACATCCGTGCCATTGTGAACTATGGGGTACTGCCCAAGATCATCAGCATAAGCACAAGGGATAACGGGTAGGCCTTTCCTTATAACACACCCACTCACAAATGTACATTTTTTTTAAATGTAAAAATGCACGCAGCCCTCCATTGGGCTCCATTAAATGTTTACCATGTGTAATATGAGCACTGTCATAAAAGCTACCATAATCTTCTGGTAAGCAGTGTCAGAGGGTAATTTAGATGGGAAATGAAGTGAGCTATCACACCATCAAGCTGTGCTCAGCTGTCTTTAGTGTTGACAGAATAGCTTATATGACTTGAGCTTCCTTTAAGATATAGCTCCAATTACAGCAGTTAACAGCTCTCTGTAAATAGGATCGGACACAACCTATTGACACAGCCATGTGTCCAAACCTATTTATACAGATCCGATGTCTAAATAGGTTGTGTCCGATCATACATATACTGTATATACAGCTTTAGCCAGTTCTGTGTTCTATAGGTATGGACCCACCCGTGCTGCCCAAACAGCCTGTGTTCTCCTGCACACCATGTGGAACCAGACGGAGCTCCGAGGAGCCTATAGGAAGGTGAGACTGCTCCATTGGATTCTTTGGCCACTAGCAGTTTTTTGGCAGAATTTTGTCCTGGGTGCATGTATGCTTTCCTGTAATCTTTCACTAGAGTAATGCTACTAGTGGATATGATAGCTGACGCCTCTGTTTTGTGACTGTGGCAGGCTGGCTACCGGAAATCTGACTTCATCAATAACCGGACACTGAAGGCGCAGCCCCCAGAATGAGGAGATTAGTGAAAGATAAGATGGAAATTAAGCGTAGTTCCCTTGTGACATCATCCCACGCAACAAACACGTGACTGATCCCAACCTGTAGGTGATTGGTTGGTGTCACTGATGGGCTGTCTCACCTGATGGCACAAAAAAGGGTGCAGCAAGTTTTTTTTTTTTTTTGCTGCTGCTGCTGATGATTAAGATGAAGTGGCTGTGTGCATGCTGGGTGTGGCCAGTTCCAGTAAGTGGGATTTGCATGAGTTGCACAGCTCAGGTTTCAGAGCACCTGGACTGGCACTGCTCTGGCCTCACCTCTCAGAGTGCATTCTGGTATGGAGAACTCATGGGAGAGTGTTGCATGTGGGAGTATCAGAACAACTGTGTCCACAAGGTTCAAGTGCCACTTAAGATTCATCAAAAATAGTATGGTCCACATTCAGTCAAAGCTTAGTTTGTGTAATATTATTTTGTTTTTGCACATACCATGCCAAACCAACAGCTAAAAGATAATATGATAACACTGTATCATAAGCATTAGCTAGCCATCACAAAAAGCTTCATTTATGGATTGTTGACTTGTGCTTTTTATATCTACTTGTTTAGTGTAATGGTATTTATAAATTGTATTAAAATTGTGAACAGTGTTCTTGCATTTCAACATTATCAGAAACCTTTATTTTAGATAAAATTACTCACAACAATGGTTCAGTAAAACTGAGAATCATGAGGTCACCATGTCCCTCCCAAAGAACCTTTTTTCGCTTCCAGATCTTCACAGTGAAATGGCTGTCCTTTAGAATGACTCTGCAGTACACCCTCCGTTCAGCCCACTACATCCCTGGGTATAACAGTGTCTATGGAAATGCAGGTTCATCCATTTTATTTGCTTGCATTGCTGCCTTATCAGACACCTTAACAATAGAATAAATTCACAAAAAGCTGCACCTCTACAAAAACGGTTTCGCAAAGCATTTGTGATAACTATTTGTCAAGTATTGTTTTTATAGAAGCAAAACAATACTGACCTTGAAGTGTGAAATCATAGCACAACTATATGTAAACGGTTCTCAAAATATCCAGGTAATAAAACATCCATGTTACATTAATATGAAGGGTACGTTTCGTCGTATTTGTCAGACAACTACAAATATGTAATGCAAACTTAAGGAAGGCATTGAATAAAAAATAAACTGACAAAGTACCTACCTAGCGGTATCCCCTATGAAATCTCAAAGGTCTGAATAGAAGTACTAAGTACTCAAAAGAAGGAGTTATATAACAATAGGGCACATTAGATGTTATTTTTGGATCACAAAGAGCTGAAACTGGTTCTCACTCCTTAAAATGCCCACCTCTGATTTCAAGAAACTTACAGACATATGAAAAGTAAGTATTATTCCATATTATGTATTATACCATAGCAAATAGTTAATAAGTTTGATTGTTTTTCTGATTGACTGTTAAGTGTTTTATCTACCATACTGCATGTATTGTACATCACTCCGGCCTCTAGACAGAAACAATGAAACCAAGTTCTCAAACTGGACTAAGAAGTAAAAATCATGTTGACACATGGCATTACACTTTCTACTGAAGCACTGCTGTCAAATCTCACAGGCAGTGGGATTTGATGAAAAGCAGTTTGACATTGTAATCTTTAAAGGTCACGCTTGAGAGACATTCAAAGAACATCCTATTGCAGGGGCCTTAGTGGCAAACAAGCCTAAACAAGCTCTTCTTACCACAGCAAATCAGCAGATGCTTCTCAAACATATTGCTGGAAATCTTCGAGCCATTTGAGTACAGGGGAAAATTAGTCATCACGTTGAGAGGAGTGTCATGTATCATCTTCTCAAGAAAATGTCAGCTGACACACAAATGTCTGTGTTTAAAATGCTGACATGTTCCTGTCACTTTTTGTCATTCAGAAAATCTTATATATAGTCATTTATCCGATTATTTCACTATTGTTATTGCATTTTTATTCAATTAAAAAATATATATATTTATAGAAAACAGCACACACACCCACACACACAGTTAATGTTTTTTTCTCATACTGTGTATGTGGTTTGTCCAGATGTGTTGTGGTAATTAGAAGGAGCCAGAATAGACTAGAAGCAAAGCAGAAGAAAGCCATGGTAAAACCTGCACCTTTTCCCCAGATGCTTCATTTGTCAGTGTTTCACACAGCTGTGTAAAGTCAGTTTTGTTAGGTGTAACTCCCTCTGAATACACAAGAGGGAGCTCATACACAAATGGACCTCTACATATTTGGAAAAATAGATTATGTGTCATGCTGCCATTTTTACTGAAGCACAGACCTATATGGTTGCTGCCAATATGATATGAGACAGTACATTACGAAAAACAACATCCTTTTCAAGTCAGATCCCATTAATAACAGAGGCACTGTGTTGTTTAACCATTAGGCCTATAATATCATATAATGTACGTAGATTGTGAAGTGTTCGAATTGAAAAATCTGGTTGTTTATATTTCTTCATGTTCACTCATACATACTGTTGTTAAGTTCACTCATACATAAATACTGTTGTTAAGTTTAATATTCTTGTAACGTCATCTTTTCCACCTATTTTCCACCCACCTGAGTCAGAGCCTGAATGATATTTACTTAGGCCTACCTGAATTATTTGAAGATCAATCAAGCCTATCCCAACATGTTAGTTTTGCTAGCAGCATTTAGTAATTTAACCTACAGTTCGCCTGCAGCTGGAGATGATCGATATTTACACTCACTGAATCTAATTCACTGCTAGCAAGTGAACAGTATGCATAGGCTATTCATTATATGCCTGACTGGTTACATTTCATTTCACTGAGAAAGCTATTTAAATGATTTTATATTCACAGCTGACAAAAGTTATTAACTATTAGGCTATTATTATGTGACAGGTAATGAAGCATGTACTCTGAAACTAAAAGTGTCAGAATGAATAGCCAGAGACTGCATTTCCCCATGGCCATTTCAAGGGTTGCGTTTATGTCAGATACATTTTGCGTAGACCTAAGCAGCACTGATGAATTATTCACACAAATTTCACATGTACACTCAATATTAACAGTTGATTGTTCAGAGCTGACAGCATATAACAACATTTCCTAAGACAAGTTCTTTTTGGTATGTAGACCCTTGCTTGTTCTGAACACAAAAAAGTCTCTCTTTTTTAATCTTTTTTAGCCGGTGCATTCAAGTGTATAGATATCCTAGATCTGGTCATCTTCATTCACTTGGACACAGAACAGTACACATTTCAAGCTCGTAATCGGAGAAATCAAAAAGTTCCAAGGCACGTGTGCACCAGAGTTGACGCACTCCTGGTCTGAGTGTCCTGTGGTGTCAAATGTCGGCTCCAATAGCAAGCATTCAGACAAGGCTATGAATGCCTTTACCAAACCAAAAAAAAGCATTAGTGGGCGTCACAGGAGATTTGTAGTTGGACACTACAATCCGTAAGAAATAAACAATGGCAAAAGAGCACAGAGCACATTTCTAAAGGGAGTCTCAGTCTTTCCCATGTCAGTCTGTTTCGTCAGTCTGTTTTGTTGTGGTATATAAAGTTATCTGATCTCAGAATAGTTGCTGAAGATTGACTGCTGCTCAGATTGATTCACTCAGTAGTGCTCACCTGTTGATGTAGTTACAACCATTAGGACATTTTTTTTTTTTTTTTTTAAGAAATATTACAAAGAAAATGAACATGTGATAAATTAAAAGTCCCTCAACAAAAACAATGCATTGTCATGGAAACCTTTGTCAGTTTTTTCTTCTACAGTACAGGACGTATGATACGGCCCAACAATCATCAGGCTGCTCTGGTACTTTAATATCTAGTATCCGCAGTCAAAGAGAGCTCTGGCCATTGAGCAAAGAGGGCCCTGCTACTTTCCTATTTGTGTTTAAAATGCCAACACGGCATTTTTACGGCATTTCCAGAGTGTCTGGCCAAGAACTCTCTGGACCAAGGACACATGGCTAAGTTCAGCTTCCCATCATTTTAGAGGCTGCAGACAGGCTTCCAAGCAACAAAACACTATAAAAAAAAACACAACATAAAAAAAACAATACAAACACAGAAGTCGCACAATTCAAGTCTTCAGATTCTCCATAACTGTCCCCCATCCTCCTCTGTCCCATTTGTTTACAAAAAGAGAAAGGAAATGGATTTACATTTCAGGTTAAACCTTTTGAATAATAATTAAGCAGCTGCATGTTTGCAGGAGGAAACAACATTCATGACATCTATAAATACCTGACACACAAAGGGGGCCCAGCCCAGTGACGAAAGAGCAAACCCACGTCTTTTGAGTTGCACACTTCAGCAGCTGTGCAGCCTTATAACGTTACTTGCAGAAGCTTTTCAAGGCATTGAGGGATGCTAGAAGCACTGGAGGGGAAAGTCTGCAGTTTGAGGGAAATCAGTTTTTTTTTCTTTCTTTTCCTCTCATGGAGTCCTTGGTTTGGTCCTGCTCCATGTCCATTGTACAGAATAGTAAAGAGAGAGTGTAAAGGAGAGTGAAAGAGAGAGAGAGGAAGTAGAAGAAAAGTGTATGATTCCTGTCACATGTTCCAGTTTATCTCGTCAAAGTCCACAGTTTCACTCAGGTTGGTGTCAGTCTCCAGAATGCTCATGATGACAGCGATGACTGCCTCGTCGCTGGTAAGGCCGAGGCCTCCAGGCCCGACAACAGTCTCCAGGTCCAGCTGGGAGCTCTCGCCTACGGGCACACAGGACAGACACGCACATGATCAAGATCAAAGCACCGCTGGGCAGAAAGCCAAGTTGAGGATGATCAACAGAGTGATTAATGGCAACTCATGCCATATCAATTTCACTCATAGTGTCCTGTACTGTAAGACTACACCACTGATCTCAAGTCAGCTTTAATCGTGCATCTTCATGCTTGCTGCCAGCATACAGCAGCCTCTCTTTAACTTGTCTTTATGCTGTTTTGAATTGCTTTCAATTGAAACTTTTAATTGTTTACACACAGCAAATGTCTATTCTTAGCATGAAAACACATTTCTTACAGTATGATGTAAAACGCCCAAATATTGACATAAGTAACTTTGCTGAAGCGCTCAAAAACCACCAGGCAATGAGCGCAGAGCACAGTAAACAGTCCATCAGTCAACCCTCCCCCACCACCCCCCACCCATCCTGACTAAGGTAGGCCCACTGTAATGAAAGTTGGCAGTATACACCTGCACTGGTACAAGCTTGGCTGCCTGGGGAGTCAGCTCTGCTGGGTTTGTGGCTTGGCCCCGCTCCAGACCGCCCAGGCTGCTCGCCACCATCCTCCTCCTCGCGGTTTGGCACCTGCCAAAGTCGGAAACAGAAAGACCAGCCATCACACAACTGACAAAGGGATCAGAGGGGCACTGGGCCAACAGGTGGAGAAAATAAGATAATAATGAATAATGAATAATGAATATTATATCAAACATCATATCAAATGAATGCTGGGATTATTATGATGCTTAACACACTACAGACTAATTGATAATTGAGTGAGTGCTAATTGTATATCTTTGCATGTGCCTTGCTACATTTGCTCATGGGTGCTCTTTGTTATGCTTTATAAGGGGCTGTATAAATTAAATTGAACTGAACTGTATTGTACAGGCCTGCCAGTATAAAGTGCATTCACCACTAAATACCACAATGCATTGTTAGTGCAGTGGCCCATTAGTCGAGGCCACCAAGCACAATCATTAGCACCCATTCTACCAGTCACAATGGACAAACTTCCATTCCAGAAATCCCTCCCGAAAATGGCCAAATGAAAGATGGAAAACAGGAGCCTTCAAGATAGGTGGGAGGCGGTTTGTCTGTCTACGTATGGATGAGGTGATGGATGTGTGTGGAGATGATCCAAGTCTGTGCTTACGCTGCTGGGTTGAGAGGGCACTAGTGGGGATTTGTCAGGGACTAAACAGAAAGGGCTTGGCGTCCCACTGGAGGGAGAGTTCATCCTGTTGGTGTGACCACAGGGAAGGGAACACAAGTTAGCGCACATATTATAGAACACTTTATGCAACTAACTATGACTACTATGTGAATAACTATGCTTTGGGAATGACTTGTGTCTTTGACGTTTGTCTGTGACTAAACTAACCCCGACCCTAGATGAGAAACTTCTCCATCTAAATAAGCTTTTACATGTAGACCACATGAGATGGACCTAACCGTCTTTTATGATTAGCAATACCTGTTGAAGTCTAGCAGCTCGTTGGCAATTTGGGTCCCGATGCTTCCAGCATAGATCATCGTGCCCGAGACACTGCTGATCCCAGGAATTAGATCTGGTGACAAGGGCTTGGCCTCCTCAACCGAGGCTGAGCCAGAACACAAAAGCACAGACAGAGATGTGTTAATCTGGATGAGGTCCGCATGAAGAAGCACAAGAATGATCTGATCCTGTTGGAGACAAACAGTGTGTTGGGTCCTACCTTCTAGTGTCCTGGAATCACATAGCTTTTCTAACTTCTCCCCTCTTTCACTGTATCCCCTGCAACACAGTCACATTCAGAAGGGCTTCAACTGCAGGAATCTCAAGAATGTAGAGACTATTTTAGAAACCAAGGTAGAATATTCATTTCTAAGCACATTTTGGTTTAGGTAAACAAAGATGCTGGTCCATTTGTACTAACTCTATAAACCCCACTAGTTATTCAGTCAAATGAATAACTAAACAAAAACAAATAAAATTTGTTACTTTATTATTATTATTTTATTTTATATTTTGCTTGCTTGCTGCACTACAAGGCAATTTTCCACAAGTAAACACCCATTAGAAAGGCCTTGGGCTTAAACATTGTTCATGCCATGTGGCCTAGTGGAAAAAGCAAGCAGAAGCTCTTTAGGGAACAGGCTGTTCCCACTGCTTTAGCTCCTGAAATCACGCCAGCACTGGGTAGTCAATATGGAAGATACTCACGATACCACTTTATTTGTTGACACTATGAACTCCACCTCTTTGGTCCATGGATTTATAAAACTAAACCACTGGCTTTGGAGACTTATGAAGGAACCGTGTTTTGTCTTGAACTTGTAACAGTTTGTCTCTATCTTCTCTTTGCTGTGGAGGACTGCAAGGTAAAGAGAGACCATGAGTTCCTTCTTATTAGAATTGAAACTGTGCTTTGAAGCAGAACACTTAATAATAATTAAAAAATCATTCTGTACCTTTCCTGTGGCTTGAGGCCATATGTGCTAAGTCCTCTTGGTGAAAATACTCATAACAAGACGTTCCTAGAAGTTCCTGAGGCAAATATCCTATGATGGTAGTGGCCCTGAATTAGGACAACAGAATAAAAACGATTTGCTTTGATTCTGTGCATTAAAAAAAAAAGCAAATGACACTGTTAACCATGCAATGGTCAGTGGACATTTCGCCATGAGTGGTCTTGTCTGAGGCTAAACAATGTGATTAAAAATATGAGAAAACTGTTAGCTTCAGGAGAACCAGAAATTACTTTTACACCCCAAGTGCCAGAAAGAATACTGGTCTTTCAAGAACATCATAAGACCTTACTTTAGCTGAAATAATTACAAACATTTAATTACACTAAATGCACCTAAATGTTCCTGGTTTGAACAGCGAAATCATTAACTAATAAGTATGGCGTACCATTCATACAAGCCTGGTAGTACTCAAGGGTAAATACATTTTCAGTGCAACAATGTAACTATTTTACCTTTGGTCTACAAAGGTAAACTTGCCATCTATGGCGTAGCGGGTGACAAACTCAGTAGGCTTGACGGTGACATCCTTGGGCTCCTCTTCGGGGAGGGAGTGGGATGGGATGCGCCCCACAGCCACCAGGCAGGTGAGGTGGGAACTCGGCCTGTCCACGTCCACCTCTCTCTCTGTGTCCAGCTGGTGAGAGGACCAGCAGCGCATGTAGCCCGTGCAGTGCACAGTGCAGTACCGCGGGGACTCTACAGGGAGGAACACAATAGTTAATAGCTCAAATAAGGGATCTGTGTGGTTGACCGAGTGAGTTTTTTAACACATTATTTCTAAGGTAATTACACTGGTAATTATATGGTATTTTCTAACATACTACATGTATGCCATTATACATACAATATAATATGTGTACAATGATAAAACAGGGAAAACATTTCTTTTACATCCCAAGTTAACATGGTGCCTATACGGTTGAAACAGATGGTTCGAGCATAGAGCATGCTGACACTCTGCATGCAGGATTAGGGTAGAGGTGTTTGGTTTGAGAATTACTGAAACGGAAACATGCACCTGGGTACAAGTATGCTTCTACAAGTGTGTTTGAAAGACACTTAGTTATGATAAAAAAATAACAAGGTATAGGCTATACTATAACAAAACAATGACTATATGCTTCATATTTGGGCAAAAACGGGGTTTGCCGTTAGACAGAAGTTTTATTTAAAAAAAAAACAAAAAAAAAAAACAATGTGAAATTTGAAATTTTAATCGGTTTTTATATTGGTTTAAAATGTTCAGAATTGGTTCAAATGTTCAAAATGTAAAGGCACCATTTTCAAAATAAAAAAAAAAACACAAATAAAGTAAACACAAATCTCCAGTTATCCACATAATCTAGCTTTGCCCCTGCTTTGCAGTCATGTCCAACCATGCATGGCAGCTGTGTTAAATAAAATGTGAGTGAATGCATTCAAGGCACCTCAAAACAAAAACTTTTCCATGAGAACAGCAGCTTCAAATGAGAGGTGTAAACATCTGTGGTTGGCTAAATAAAACCAGCTGCCCTTGCACACACAGGAGTAGATGAAAGTGATTCTCACGGAGTTGTGAAGGCTACCTTTCTTCTTGGAAGACTGAGACGTCTTCTTTCCAATTTTCCCTGCCGCCCGGTTTTGTTTCATACGGCAGAAGAACGAGCGACGGGCACCAGTGCCAATGTGGGCCTCAGACGGCACGCCCGAGGGCACCTGCACCCCGGCTGAGGACCCGGACACACACACACACACACACACACACACACAGGTTCACCATCAATCATTGATACAGACAATAAAATTAAAATTCTGTGATGATCTTGTCTGCTAAGCCTGCAATCAGTGACCTACATGTTACAGGCCAACGGTCAACCATGGCAAAACATTTGGCAAATGTTCCAGTATCACGTGCCACATACTATTATGTGCAAAAGATAACTTTGCACACAAGTAACTAGGCAACCATGTCTTTGGAACATCACTGCAACCACACCCATCTCGCCAACCACACTGGGAAAACAACTGTCTCCACGACAACAAGATTGCAAGGTCTGCTATGCCACAGCCTATCTAACCGCATTAAAAAGAGAATTATGTTAAAATTGGGTTTGTGCGCAAACCAAGGATGACATGACCTTGCATCCTACTGTATGCTGTTGAGGAATGAACACAACAACCAGTCTCTAAGCCTTAACTTTATCTGTGACCTACATTTGTCTGCAAACAGGAATTAGAGGTCAGGAAATCTATGCCCATAAATGGAAACGAGGAATGGCACATTAGTTGTTTCCTTAAAGTATGAACACAAGGGTTTGGCCGGTAAGGGAGTATAAAGGAAGTGCCATGGCAAAGCAATTTGGCATTTGGCATTTGGCAAATTCTCAATCTCAGAGATAATAGTGGTGTGGTACAGAAAAAAATTCTCTTAAATTTTTTTTTTTACTCCTCAAGTTGATTTTCCATTTGCCGTCTACAAAGCACCAGGCTGCTTCATGTTTAATGGACTCTTTCTGCACTTAGAGCCAGTTCAAATGAATGGAACTCTAAGTGTCGCACAGGAGGATGGCGGCGTCATTTGGCTCTCAGTCTCACGTGTGATAGCCTTGGAGTGAATGGCATACTAGATTGCCTCTTCAAAGCGCTTCCTTCATTCACATTGTGTCCCTGCAACACATGCATCATCATTCCCCACTCACTTTTAGTATCAATGAGGCGCTCGCGGGGAAACAGTTCGGAGGCCGACATTTGTTCCTTCACCTTGCTGACATCTTTCGGATGAACGTAATCAAACAGACTCTGCCCGATCAGCTCCATCTGCAGAATATAATAAAAAACATAATTAAATAGGACTGACTTGAATAAGAAAAATAAAGTGAAGGCTAAATCCTATCATAAAATAAAGTTAAAAAAAAAAAATAATAAAAAAAAACTTTCCTTCCACAACTAAATCAAGTTTCATTTCAGAGGCCTGATGCAGACAAAGCAGCCTTAGGGACCTGCTCTGGGGTCTGACCTGTGGTTGTGTCTCAGCTCCACAGCCCAACTCCCACCCCACCCGTTTCCTGTCTCTACTCTAGCTTGACAGAATGATTGCAAAAAATAAACAGAAAACAGAATTCTGTGTTCTAACTGTATTGACCTCCATCGGTGGTGAATCTTACCGAAAAAAAAAAAGAAAAAAAAACCTTCCCCATGATGTTTCTAAAAATGCCACTTACTCACCCGGTTATAGTGAAGTATTTTGGATATGGACTCGGAGACAAAAATGATCTTCCCCCTGTCACAGCTCACTACGAAGAGGAAGCCATCTGCTGCCTAGACAGTAAATAAACATCAGATGAGGAGCTCGCAAGTAGGCAGGAGACTAAATAGTCACCATGTGCCACAAATTTCTAATCATGGTCTCACCACCGGCAGTTTAAATAGTCAACACTGCTATTTCACACAAAGACTAACAGTCTCAGTCACATTTACAATGATATGCAATGAGTTCTGTTTTTTGAACAACATTGGATGAATCAAACATTGGGTGAAAAGCAAAGAAACATACAGAGACCCTTAAGGTCGCAAAAATGTTGTTGTAAAAATGACAGATTTTAATAACTAAATAGGAATGGTGCATTTGCATTAAAAGGCTATGAATGAAAGCTAGCAGCCTCTAATGCTGAAATGTTGAGGCTCTCTTTACATTTCACATAGAAAAAAAAAAATCAAACATGGCCTCCTATCTCAGTCTATTATTGTTTCAACACTAGAGGCCACCAACTATCAGCATGTGCACCAGCTGGTTTGGGTTTAGGTTTTGGGGCACCTACTCTTAGCACTAAGTGTTTGAGTTCGTCTTCAGGCAGAAAGGAAGGCTTGGGGTGGGCCTCAGAAAAAGAGCTTGTAGCCCCTGCAAGAGATGATACCAGGCAACAATGAAACCAAAACGTCAACCGCTCCCCACGCTCTGTCCTCCCTGACATCAAAGAGGCGGAGACGGTACGTTTGTGTCTTTTCTTGTCAGTGCTTCATCCGCGTCCACTGCACCTTTAAGAGATTTAAGGTGTTGCACAGCCATGCGGAGGACAGTCAGCTTGTCCAGCTTACGGGTTATGGGGTTGCAGGCAGGTACCATGGTGGCGAGCTCATCGATGAGGTTGTTCATCTTGTCCCGCCGCCGCTTCTCAATCTGGCTGTGAGGTTCTCTACTAGGAGAAGGGAGATACACCATCACTGTTTTAAAACCAGAAGCTCATGCATATACAATCATACACATATACAAATCATATACATATACATAATCATATGCATATACAAATTATGTTTTATTCCTAGTTGGAGCGAACTCGGAGAAATACATTCCTATATAAACAAAAATTGAAGAACGTTGCCAAGTTAAAGCTACCTGAAGCATTTTATTTTGATTTGCTGGTCCTCCTCCTCTGACCTGGCACGAGAAAAAAAGAGAAAGGACAACTTTGCCATCAAAACATTCATAGTATACACAGATATACAAAAGTAGTGTTAGGCCATCTTGAGCAAGTTGTCTATGGCTTCACTCTGTCACACAACTCCTACAATATGTGTTTTGTTTCTTTAACTGTTATATACGCCAGTTACCTGTCATTTTCACTGAGCATCTCAGCATCTAAATTCTTCCTTGAGGACAGAGGCACCTGGTTCAAAGAGGGGCCAGGCATGGTGCTCCCCCTGATGCAAAAAAAGGCACGTTGGGTGCATTCACATTATATGGTCTAGCTCGGGGGTAAATTTACTCTTGCATGCTTCACTCTATAACACTAGTATCTCTGACAAAGACAAAGCACTTATGAAATGGCACAGAATCACAATTTTCTCTATGTCTATGGGCACACTCTATGTCTATGGCACACTAAAGAATGAACAATCCGAATATCATGGGCTGCTTTTGAAGATTTTCAAGTTCCAGAGTTCCAGATGCCTAAAGTGGAAACCTGTTTTCACATTCTTTTTAGACAATCAGTCTGCCTGCATTCCTGTGCTTTTGGGAAAGCAAACCCTTCCTAACACTATTCCTATGCCTTTGGCCAGCAAAGCTGCAGCGTGGGCATGCAGCTCCAGCAGCGCTATATAGACACACAGCCCGCTCACTCACAGGCTCTCGCTCTCGCACTTCCCTTTACGCTTCCGTGGCAAGTCGACGCAGGAGAGAGTGGAGGAGGAGGAGGCGGAAGAGGCGACGGGCTCTGACCACACACTGCGGGTGGTGGTCCACGTCATAGTGCCGCTGGGCAGGGAAACTGGAGCCGGCAATAGAGCGTCGGAGGAAGAACGGGCCTCTCCTGCAGAGAGAGAGAGAGAGAGAGAGATGGAGAGAACACACACTCACTCCTCAGTGACGAGCTGACTGCATTCTGATAACAGAAAATTCTGTGTACATACAAAAAACTGATGTGTTTCATCAAGCGCATAATCAACTTTTTATGGTCAGATGTGTGTGGCACTGTACTGTCAGGTTAAAAGAAAACTATAAAGGTACTCTGTGAATTTTGTTAACAGTCGGCCCGGCTGGCCTTAGCGTGTAGTGGGAGGTGAACACTACTCCTCGACCTCCTGGACTGAACCAGGACCAGTTTCACGCAGTTTCAATAAAAATATGGGATAGTTTCAAATGGAAGTCAATGGGAACAAATAGGACAGAATTTGTAAATGATATAACAAAAACGTGTGTAACATTATCATGCAGCCGAAGGGATAAGGAAATTAAAATTTTACACTTAAGTGATTATTATGGGCGTAATTATATTCCACATTCCAAAGTCGGCTGACTCTTGAAGTCAGTGTATTGTTCTTATATTGTTGACACTGTTTCTTTACCCATGGCTCTTTTTAATCAGTTTGTTGGGCAACACTTCCTCTATTAGAGCTAGGTTTGGCTTTATGACATGATGCGGTGGCACCAAGGGTTAGCTCAGGACAAGACGCAGCAGTAACTTAGGCAAACATTAATCCGTGTGTGTCCTAATGTGCTACAGCATGAGAGGGCGAGCTGTGTCCACATATCAACTCCGTTTGGAGCCAGAGCGTCTCTTATCCTTAAGAGTTGTTTGATAACCCTACACAGTAACTGCCTAAATAACTGCAGTAACTGGAATCACAAACTATGACATGAATTTAAAAAAAAACCCTGAGATGTTAGTGTTTCCTTTTACAAGAAATTATTGAATAATATATCTAGTGTCGTTGGTCCTGTATTTTTACAGTTCAGCAACAGTGTAAAAATGTTTAAATTAATGAATATTTTGTCAGGAAGCTTGTATTAATTTCAAATTGTATTTTTCACCCTTCTTATGTCCTATGACATACATTTTTCTGCACAATAAACCACACAATACACAGCTGCCACCGCCCCAAACACATACCACACAAGTATATTCTAATATACTTGAAGCTTGAAAAACACACGCTAAACAATCACTAGCTCTATTTTAAAATGAAAGAAATTCAACCTACAAAATGAATGCAGTACAAAAACTGTACAAGGTGGGTCAGAGTAAAAGCAAGCATGGCTGACTCACACTTTAGTAGTAAAAGCTACAATGTAATGAGTAAACCAAATGACTATTTCTTAGAACAAAATAAATTAGGTTATTGCTAAGGACCAAATAAAAAGCCAACACATTATTTGTACTTTTATTGCCGACCTGTTAAAGTTTTACATAACAATAGACCTTGCTTCAAACCTTCAAACCTTAGCACAATAAAAACAACCACTTGCGCAAAATAAAACTCCAAAACACATCCGCAGATGTCAGTCTTTTCCACCCAAGAAAATGAATATGGCAAATGTGGCAGTTGAGCCCCAGACCTCTCCCCTGCTTGTGTTTTTCTTTCATGCAGATGTCTTATTTAGAATCTAGCTCACAGATTTGAAGGCGCCAATAGTTACTCAAAGATACATTTTGATGTTATGATCAAAAGGTGTGTAAAGCAAGTAAAAAACAGGAATTGCCCCCGCAGAACTAAAAGGTTTTACTCCCCTTGAGACCTTGATGGCTTGACTTATTCTGGAATTATGTCTCTGCTCGCCCCAGGATATCCACACTCATAAAAACCTGCCCAGTATCCAACCAGCCTCCCGCCTCTCATATTTACTCTTTCAAAAAACACATTGAAACATCAGGAAAATAACATCAATTATCTAGTTGCCGAATAGCCTGGAAAATGGATAATGGAAGTGTTAACAAAACTGACAGTTTCTCTCTGCCTAGACACTAAAGTGAGTCATGACTGGATTAACCAGCAAACAATCATCCAAAATCATGAATTCTGATTAACAAAAAATAGCTAAACACAAATACACTAAACACAACCTTCCAGTCCCATGATATTAACAGCATAGGAAACCAATGAAGAAACATGTTGAGGGGGAAAGGGATCTAGAAGATCTGGTAAAATTGTGTGAAGAGGAATGTATTGGCATTTATTTACATATGTATCTTTTTTCTCTTTTATTCAGCTAATTTTAATTATTACATTACATTAATATTTAATTGTATGTGTCAAACTTCATGGAGTTTGCTGTATGTTTTAAATACCCTAAAAAAGTATAATTTTATATAGGGCCATGGGTAATGCACTTTATTGATAACATGTTCTCAAATTTCTATACCAATCTAATTTGTTTTGTAAGTATCTCAATGAAATATGAACTCATTCTCACATACTCATCCTCCGTAGTTAACCATTGTGAAACCTCCAAATCTATGGCTATGCGAGTTCATTCCTCCAGCTTTGTGCCAGGCCTGGCTGTTAACTCTGGTCAAGCTTTTTCTAGGAGATGCTAATTATCCGTGCTTTTCTTTCCTTCTCAGAATCAGGTCTTGGACAGACACACACATTCACAAACACATTCGACTCTGTTGCCTGAGCCCTGATCTTGATGTGAATAAAAAAAACCCTGAGATGTTAGTGTTTCCTTTTATAAGAAAGTATTGAATAATATATCTTGTATCATTGGTCCTGTATTTTTACAGTTCAGCAACATACAGTGTAAAAATGTATAAATCACTGAATATTTTGTCAGGAATATTTTTTCACCCTTCTATGTCCTATGACATACATTTTTCTGCACAATAAACCACACAATACACAGCCGCCCCAAACACATACCACACAAATAGGTGTTATATTCTAATTTAAGTATCATTCTCAAATCATCACTAGTTAACCATCATGAAACCTCCAAATCTATGGCTATATTAGTTTATAACTCCAGCTTTGTCCCAGCCCTGGAAATGCAAACATTTACAAACACATTCGCCTCTGTCCCCTCAAGCCGATCCTTGAAAAATATTGGTCTTGAGCGTGTTGTCGCTATACGTGACCAAAATGTTAATATAACCTTGAAACAAATCATTTTAAACATCGGTGAGTCACTTCTTTGTGCAGTCAAGCATCGTCAAGTACATCCTACTTTCACTCAAAAGTGAATGAAAGAGTGAACTGCTAGTGACTTCTATTTTCTAAAGCTGTGCTGCTCCACAGACCCAGTGACCCCATTCATGCCAATGGCCTGGCCCATAATCCTGAGTCCTGGAAAGAAGAGCTAGAGCAGGACTACCCAACAGGGCTACAACTCTCCCTAAAGGCCAAGAGTCCATGTCATAGATTACACAAACACAACAATGTAAACTGCATTATTAAGACATTAATTAGTCCTACAGTACAGTCTTGTCTTAGCCTCGCCCTCGCCAGCCCCGCCCTGGACTTTCATTTCATTTTGTCCAGAGTGTCTGGGAGCACTCCATAGAGTTTGCCGGTGAGGTTCCGGAAGTGATTTTCCCATTAGTTTTTCCCATTGACATTTAGATTACAACCCACACTATCCGAATTACGGAAGGAAGACGTCTAACTAACTACGGCATAACAAAACGATTGGTTGTGCTCAACTAGACGCCAAAATGTAATGTGATCTCCATTTTGTTTCAGTAAAAACGTCTTTTTTCTGCGATTTCCCTTAGAAGTACTTCAGTACCCATAATCCTGAGCAATCCCACAATCCCAGCAACGCATCTGATTCGTGGACAAGTACGTTGCCATGGATGTGTTTGTTGAAGCCCGGGAAAGCAAACAAGTTCACGAATGTCACCGTAGGCTACCTCACAACCATGGTTTTGCTCGTTTTACTGCTCGTTTGACACGACCCTTAAGCCTAACCTAATTTCAACTAGGCATCCTTACCATGTCATTTCCATTTCCCTAAGATTTATAAATTTAATATGCTCATTTTCTTACCTTGCTGGATTACATTAGTTTTTCTCTCTATCTGGTGATATGAAGGGTATGTAACGTGGTAAATGGCAGTTGGGCTAATTAAAAACAGTAAATTCAGTTGTTGTGGTGCAATCTATAACAAATGGAAATTACCACAAATCCTGATAAATGCTTTATTGTACCCGTCATTATCAATTCTTTATTCAGGGGAGCTTGACAGAGGCATTTGTAGGGAACCGGTGGAAACTGCAATGGTGGACACCAAAGCGGTGGTTGCAGTCGGGTACTAAATACTGTACCATGCTTTCGGTTAAAAAACGGATCTAAAACTTGATTGATGCAAATCTGAAGATATATACAATATTACAACACTATTTACACAAACTACTGAGGAAATACACCAAAATTTAGCTATTCGATTGCAAGAGCAACATCGCGTGGCTGTCGTCAACCTCAGGAGATTCAAAAAGAACGTTGGGCGCAATCTTTGGGATAGGGTAAGTACTGGCTTCTGGGATATGTCGTTTCTAAAGTCGGGGGTAAAAATATGTACACAGTCTTGTACCTTTGCCTTTTTTTAGCCTTTTCTTTAGTTTTTTCACTCTGAACGGAAGGTTACACGGTCATCACCTACCCCGTAGCTGGATAGAATGAGTCGGGACTTTAAACGCTTTTAAAACGCGATTTTATGGAAAAGTCAATGGCAAAACGGGAGCCTTGGAACCACTTCCTGGTTGGAAGTTCCGGGTTCACTGGCCAACTCTATTGACAATCGTTCTCTCCAGGTCAGCATTCTGCCGGCCCAATCAGCGGGCGGGGAGTGTTCTAGTGAGCAATGACGTCGGTTTTGTACGCAACGTTGCCTGGCTGCGCAGTGTGCACAATAACAATGGCGGCAGCGAACCTAGTACAGGAGGCTATTCAGTCCGTTGTGGGAACGCTTCAGAACATACAGGAACTGAAGTCTGGACAAGAACAATCTTTATTTAATTTTATCTGTGTAAAAGATGTCTACTACCCACAGGGTTCGGGAAAAGTTTGATTTTCCAGTTTGCTCCGTTAGTTTCCAAGGAAGTGGCTAGGCTAAATGGTAGGGAAGCTTTCATCCTTCACAAGCCGTCGCGTTGCATACGTCATGACCAGGCGTTAGCGATTGGGTAAAGGCAGATCCAATCAGTTTAAACTTCAGCAGAAACCACATATCTAATGAGAGAATGATTGTCAATAGGGTTCGGGCACACACCTTGCATTCTAAGAATTTTGCCGCCATGTTGGCAGCGCACCGAACGTAATATCCATTCATTCAGATGCAGAAGACAAGAAGCAGAAATATAATATTAGCGATTATTTTCCTCTTGCGATCGTGGGTTGCGCTGTTACACACCACTATACAGCAACATACGACCAAGACGGCAAAAACTAAGTAACAACAACACACTAATAGGCGGGAGTAAATCCATAGCAATCCATAGTAAACTAAGGAGTTGGGCTGCCAATATGGCGGTACCCGCAAAGGTTTTTACGTCATGATCCCGAGCCCTATGGAGTGCTCCCTGTCAGTACCCGATCTGTACCGGCTGCCCGATCGGTTCCGCGCATGTGCACTACGAAAGCCACCATGTTGCTGCCCGATCGGTACTAACTGAAATGCCTTACGGCAGACAATATTCTGGATCTTCTTTTTTTTTGACAACATGGATCGAGCCACAAAAAAGCTCCTTAGTGACATGTACATAGTGTGTTGGTATACATTGTATATCGCGCAAGGTTTCTGGTGTGCAGTTATGTGCAAATGAGAATGGTTGAAAATGGAACCAGAGCCAGTTTACCCTCCTATTAAAAGTTTAGTAGTATGAATGATAATTAAGCTGTTAGGCTAAAGGCTTTGATTGTAGTAGCTGAACCATAGATTCTATATAAAAACACGAAGATCCCTGTGCCATAAACAGACAGTGTTTGGCCGTAAAGTGGTGTATGACATCAGGCGCCGATCGGGCAGCAATATGGCGGCTTGTGTAGTGCGCATGCGTGCACATGCGCGGAACCGATCGGGCAGCTGGCACGGATCGGGTACTGACACTCCCCAGGGGGTCAGGATTTGTGAGGTTAGCTTCAGCCAATTAGCATGCCACTTCCTCGTCGCCATTTTCCATAACTTACATCGAATCCGGTACCATTTTCCAAATGCTGATTGGTGGATGACCAAAACTCAGCTCATGCACGAGTTTAGTGTTTGGCACGAGCTCCATCGCGTGTGCATGTAGATAATAATTTATTCATAGTAGACGCCTATCAATAGACGCCCATTGGATTTAGACCCACAAGTTCAAGACGAACAGCACGTTAAAAACAAACCACACATAATATGCGCTCTCACCATGAATGTTCTTGTAGAAACTTTGCAAACGGCACCAGAAAAGGTAAATTAAGCCAACCAATCATATTAACATACACATTTGGGGTGGGCATTAAGTTAATGGGAGTGCTGCTAAAGGCAGGACAAGAAAACAATGCGCGTTCACAAACGAAGTAAACATCCAATGTGTAACATCCAAAGTCCCGTGTAAATGGCCAATTCCTGTCATCCATATAGCTTATGGCTCAACCTTACGTCAATCAGTAATGCATTATATAATTGGCCAAGTAAAATGGTACCGGAAATAGGCTTCACGAAACTCCATTTTAAATGATGAAAAAATCGTTTAATTTTGGCTGAATTCCTTCGCCTAGCATTTCTCATTGAAATGAATGGGGGCGGGACTTGGTCACTTTCTCCAGGTTTTATAATACCTCCATGGTGCTCCCAGACCCTCTGGACGAACTTAAATGAAAGTCCAGGGCGGGGCTGGCGAGGGCGAGGCTAGTCTCGTCTAGCTTGTGAAAAGGAGGATGCATGCAAAGCAGAAAGTCATGGGTTCAAAGCCAGTATAAGTTAAAGGAGAGATCCAGTATGAATCAATCCATAGCGTTGTCATACAACGTCACATAGAGCAGCCAGTTGGGAAAAGAATGAGATTGAGATGAAAGAAATTCCATTAAATAACAAATGATAACTAAAACTAACTAATGAGAAGAGAAAGGTGAATTTCATTTGAATGAGCAGAGAAACTCACCTTCAGTGCCATTTTCTTATGCTACAAAAAATTCTGATTTTTTTAGTTTAATTCTTTTTTAGTTTGTCATTTGTCATTATTTTAAAATATTTGTCACCATTTTAAAATAATATTAATAATAATGAATAGAAATGTCATAATTTTATCTAAAGATCTTCAAGGTTTGACTGAATTGGCATGGTTCTTCCTCCTTAGTTACTTGGACCGCTGTTAACTACATGTTTACAATGACAGCTGTCAGGGGTGAAACTATTTCTCAAGAGGATCTTGACAGTGTTTGGGCCAAGATAAATAGGTCTAAACATTTTTTGAGGAGCAAGAGGGAGAAGCCTCATGTAGTGTCCATTGTCTTGATGAGATACAGAACATTAAAGACATGTTTACAGCAGGTAACGTATTAAATGTATTTAAAACCTGTTGTCATCTTAAACGTGCCCTATGAAATTCTGCAGTATTTTATCACAATTTTTGTCTCAAATTGTAGGCATCTTCCCTTGATCGGCTTGCTGTCTGCCCCTGAATAAACTGTAAAGTGTGGAAGTCTCACACTGAAAAGAAGGAGTTTTGTAGACCTTGTGTCTCTTTTTTTCAGTGTACAACCGGCTTCCACACGTTTCTAGTTCTCCTTGGTTTTACGCACGTCCTGCTTTAACAAACTGCACATCCAGAGTGCAACAATACCTTCTTGCTCCTGATAAATTGTAAAAAACATGGTTGGGGACATGCATTATCCCAAACTCCTCCCCCAACCATCATGTTGTCGATTGGTTGGCCATGGTTTTAGTGCACAGCCTGCGCCAGTAGTGTTTGTTTGAGAATTATAGTCCCTCTGTCGTCTTTCAAGCAGACAGTCAGGGGGCAGACAGTAAGCTGATCAAGGGAAGAAAAATTAAATTGTGCTAAAATCCTGCAAAATAGCATATTAACATCTAACCACTTTGACCTTACGTTCCTGACATGCTAGTAAGTGCAGTCAGTGTTAGTGGAATTGCTGAACAATAAAACTTTGCTTTGCTGACGATGGAGTTGGGGTTTCTGGACAACTGGTAATGTTATTGGCTCATTTGCACTCTTGCAGAGCTGAGGCAAAGGTGAATTAAGCCTGTCCTATCGGTCATGGCCAAACTAGACATTATAATATTATTAAGTTTGACTAGTCAAGTTCAGAGTAGGCTACTTTGGACATGAAAACTGCATATGGCTACAACTGCTTCCTGTTCAGTAGGCCTATCAAATTTGATTGGGTCTAAAACAAGAAAGCACCCTCACTTTCAACTTCAAATCAAGATTCCCTGGCACAACTGGGTGCAAATGACCACATTTACTATGTCCACTTGTAAATACCATTATGGGGCGTATGCACCCGGGTGCAAAAAGCAACTCGCAGTAAAACAAATTGCTGATTTTGTTTGGGCATGTGTTAGGCTTGGTAGTGGGCTTAGAGTATTTCGCTGTGATTTTCAGCCGTCCCGCTAACAACATGCCATCTCATCGTAGGTCAAATAATTCGACGATAAAAACGCATTGCGAATTACCCAGCAGAACAATAACAGAGAAACATTCCGTTCGGTGATTTCTATCTGCAAACGTGAGGAACGCTGTCGCATGACAGCGTCGCTTTGAGAGGTAGGCAATCTGTCTAAACACAGATGCCGAAACAGTGCCAAGCGAGAACGCTGCCCATATCCCGTGCAGCTGTGCAGCTGGCTTTTCTCCCAAGTGTGTGGCACGTGAGAGTAATGAGTTTCAGCTATCACCTTACCTAAGCGCTTACATAAACTGTAACACTGACCTACATCCAACTCTGCGCTCCCATTATACTCTAAACTGTGACATTTCATTTGAAGGCAAAATTGAGAGGCTACTGAATGTTTAGGCTTCTTGAGTAGTGACCTATATAGTCCATGTGTTTAAGAGGGTTCTTTTTCTAGATTGATGCCACATTTACATTGTCATGATATGGTAGCTGCTTTTAAAGACAGCAGCGTGATAACGGCGTGACAACAGCGCGAGGCCTTTTCTCTGGGATGTGAAGGAGTTCATGTTACTGACATGGCCAGGAGCCAATCAAAATGAAGTGATGAAGTGAAAACAGTAATTAAACATGACATGTGTAGATGTAAACCATCTATCTGTAATCTGATTTTGGATATATTACCTAGACTGATAACACATGAAGTTGGGAGAAAGTAAGAGGATAAGTCAAAATGCTCTGCGTACCCACAGATGTGGGATTAACAAATGAGGGCATTTGACTTTGTTGATCACACCCTTACATTTTAAGAAGCTGCTTTAGTGTTCTTACTGTCACCACACTATTAATAGTGCTTGTCCAAGTTTGGTACAAACACACACAACTAGGCTGACCCACTTCTAATTGATCACAGTGATCAATGTGTGTGAAGATTCTCATTCATCCAGGTCATGGTAGTAATATTGTTCTGTTATTTTGGTGATTAAAGTCGTTTCAGTTTCTAACCAGAATACTTCATCACATCAGATAAAAAACACTGAAGCTCTCTGGATAGAAAAGGAAATGTCTTCAATCACTATAAAAGTCTATAGGGGCCTAGAACTGAATAATATGACATTGATCTGGAAATCCTTACTTAGTCAAGATCTGCAGCATCACAATGGTTATACAAAGTTAAACATATTACAGCACCCACAAAATTTAAAAATGTGTACTGTATAGTCTGTTTACAGCTACTCCTCACTGTGGCAAATAGTTCAGAAGCTGTGAATCAAAAGTTTAAAGGAGAAATTTGGCATAAATAAATCCTTAGCCCAGTTGTTGGAGGTCACCAGTTTTGGGTGTAGGACAGGAAACAATCACAAAGGTTATGATTATATTGCCATCAAACAATAGGTCTATGTATCTTCCTGCAGTGCAATAAGGCTCTGATAAAATGTATGAAAGGCATGTCTTTGTGTGTCTTTAGGTGCGTGAACCATTTCAAAAACAAAAACTCCAATTCAATTATTTAGTTTGGATGTAGATATCACATACAGAATTTACTAAATGATTATTGACAAATTTGTAAATAGGTTATATTAGTCAAATAAATAAACAGTGTTGAATGTCTGTCTCTTTCTGAGGTTGTGTCTGTAAAGAGAATTCTTTAGATTTTAATGTTTTTTCATGGAGACACGCAATTCTTTCTTTCGATAGGAAATATAGCAAATAAACAAGGCATACATTTTATTAAATTATAAATGCATATTTTTAAACTATTATTGTGTTCCTTACACATATATCCAGTCATGAAGTTATCTTTTGTAGTAATTTTAGAATAAAAGACATAAGTAATGCTAGAGGTAATTTTTTGTAATCTGATGAGATTACTTTCCCATACTTTCAAGAGCATCTTCCAGAAAATAGATTAACTCAGTGGACACTTCCTTCACAGCAAACCGTCAGAAACAGTTGTGGTGATTCTATTCAGAATTCTTCAAATTCAGATTGACAATTTTCTTTAAATATTAGTTTTTAGGTAGTATTGGGTTGTTATTGTGTTGCAGAATTAATTTGGCGCAATCATATGCAGTCCAGAAGGTATTGAAGGTATTACAGTTTTCCCCATTTAACACCTCCAAAGGATCCTTAGATTTTGAATGCTTGATTGATGACATTAAGAACTGTTTTTGTATCTTTTCATTTGTTTTGTTCCTCACAAATGAGATTCACCTGTCTATATCTACAGGATATCTATGTCTATAGAAAATGCAATAGGAATCTTGGATTGTTGGCTATAAAAAGCTTAAGCACTTAAGTTTGACTGAATTATATGACCATGGCAGGAGGAATATATAATATTACAGATATAATAAGCCAAATATGACAATTTTTAAACTTTTTAAAACCAAAAGCACCAAAAAAAACGGTAATGCCCACAACATTTCTGGGAATGAGGGCACATAGTCGAAACTAGGTTAGCCTACATCAAGGTGTGGGTTGTCAACTGTGCAGAAAAAAAAAACACTTTCAACATGTACTATAAATCTATGAACTTAGATGAAGTTATTATCACATTTTATACTCAAGAAATCAAAATAGCTGCAGGTTAGTCTGAATGGTATTGCTCAGATAGGTATCTAAAAGCTCAGTGAAACTCAGTGACAGAAGCACTTTGAAATGGAGCTCAGTAAAGCACTCTTTTGGGTGGAGTGGAGGTAACAATTTGAAATGGACTCAGCTTGATAATCTATATTTCTGCAGTCACTACAAATGGCTGTTCTGTCCATGTGATCCAATACAAGAGATTCTCTCTGTCTTGAACCCCTGTTTTGCACAATGGTTTAGAAGGAAGAATTGGTATTCGTGACCTCGGTTCAAGGGGGTGATAGCAACTCATGTATCCTAATTGGAAAAAAATAATTTTTATATATAAAGCTATTAGACACACCCAGACACAAAACTCTTCCAGCGGATATGACCGATTTTATGATGTTATTCAAACTTAGGGTAATCTATTGAACCCATGTAAAGAAACACTAACAAAGTAGCCAACAATTGCTTTTGCTTTGACCTAGTTACATCTTATGCAACCAAGCACTGTCACGTTCCGATGGATTTTAAATTAGCTGTTCAAATGACTCACAAATTAATAGGAGTATTCCGAAAGGAACACGAAATTTTAAAGTCTAAAAACAGTCAAGACTATATAATGTGCTTAAATAAAGCCAAACAAATATATAGGCGTTCGTCATCCAAAATTAATTTAGACATAACGTTTCTGCTGAAACTTTGCTCCTGAAATGGTTAATGTTTAATGACACGCAAGGTTATTTGACGTCTACAGAGCACTGAAAGAGAAAATCACTTTCTCTGACCACTAATCATCTAATACAGATATGCAATTATAGTTTGACTGTAAAATCTAAACGGTCCCCTTCATACCTTAGGCTACTAATAAAGGCTACACCCTAAAATATTCTAATTCTATCCACTGAGCTATTCTGAATCCCACGCTATATGACATTTTTTCTTAAATTAGACTCCCATTTATGATCTCGTACCAAGTTTGCTTTGACAGTCTTTCCATTGCTGTTTAAGAACGGACCATAGCTACATCCGCATAAATTGTGAGTGTCAGAGTAAAAGACTCCTCTCGGGATGCTGACCAAACGCAATGCCCCGTTCAGCTGCCGTGCGTCAAAGTATAAAAACTTATCCATGAACTTAAAAATTGGCGAGAAATGTTCAATAATACGGTGAAACGCGATGAGCCACTTTCTTTAATTTAATGTGCAACGTTAATAAAAAATGGAAATATCCAACGTATGTTTGCCCCACTGAACTACTGACCTAATTTCCCAAGGAACAGAAGTATACCGCCAAGTGGCTCCAAAATTCACCCCAACAGCACCCCTCTCCACCGACAGGCGCATAACACCAACTGCAGTGCTATTAGCACCAGAATCACGGCATTGGATATGAATGGCCCGGTTGTCTCTAGAATTGCTGTCTGCACGTCAATACCTGTATGTTCTCCAGTCGCTTCTTCATCGCTGCCGGCCGTCGCTTTCCCTGCCGACATGGCCAGAGCCGGTCTGCCGGGGACCAGAACCGCAGTGCATGTGGGAGAGTAAGGGGATATGTTAAGGTAGGAGAGTTGGGGAGTAGAGGCGGGGAATTAGGGGTGTTGTATAATTTCAGTTTTTTTCTTCTTCATCTTCTTTTTTTACAAGGGGGGAGTTTGAAAGGGAGGGGGCGACTACGACATAGAAACGTGCCGGGAGTGTAATGAGGACATGGGCTGAACACCGGGAAACGCGGAAGGAGAGAGACGGTTGTCTCCTCCTCCAAACTCACCATTACCACTCCAGACGGCTTTCATTCACTAAATCGCTGTCCTACTGCTGCCATGTATATTCACGCGAGTCTGTGTCTGGCCAGGCAGTGAATGAAACAGCCGGTGAAACTCGTTTGTTGTGAATTTCTCTGTTAGTCAGAATGCGCAAATATGACTATCCTTAAAGGGGACATATTATGCATATCATGATGGCACGTAGGGGCATGAATACAGTAGGCTGAGGATAAAATACTTTCGTACACATGGATATTGCCTCAACATCAAACGTTATGATAACTGGTCTTGACATTCTTGTAGTTACAAATGAGTAGGCTATAGCACGAGTATCTTCACTTGCATGCGTAATCTTCACTTTCTTATGCAGTCAAAATAGAAGCAAACACGTTTTGCGCGCATTTTCACTTTTAAATATTTAAATGTAAAAGTGATTATGGACAAGAACAACATGAAAGAATGATGATATAGCCTATAAAATGATGAAGCTCTATCGGCTTCCTGAAAAGAAGTCACCCTCCTTTCCCTGACCCGCATTTGTCTTTCACCTGCGAAATGTAATTTGACCCGTCTGCACGACACTCTGCGTAAGTGAAATGGTGCACGTGCCGTGTAAAAACGTGAGCTTGTTTGACCTATATATTATATAACCGAGTAACCGTCACGTGCAACAACCCGGCTTATTAACCCATTTTCCACCCGACAGGGAGGCGATAGTCACAAACAATTCCTTGGCGGAGGTTATTGTTCAAACAACTTTTGGAGAGAAAAGACACTCCTTTACAAATAGATTAAGAATGTGACAGTCCTCTATGCCTTCTATTCTTGCTATCCCGAATGTCTGAATCCAGTCGGCTATCTACCAAAGGGATGCTAAGAATTTCGAAGACGCTTGAGTGTTAACGTAGCGTGCCAGGATACAAAATGATACGATTTTAACATTGCAGGCTAATTACAAGCTACAGGCGATGACGCCTTTGCCCAAAGTTATAGTCTTCATGATGTGAGTACTGTGTTAAACGGGCAGATTCGGATGAAATTATGTGTAAACGACCATAACACTTTAAAGTAATAATAATTTGGTTCACATCATAGCCGTCGTGGCACCGTTGTCAGTGCCAGCAAATTTATCATGAATGTCTCTTCAATTCAAGCCCATTGTGGTTTATCCGCGTCATCATAGGGTGTTGCCTCATTCTCTGGTTTAACAAGAAAATGCCGTCATGTCGGGCTACCAGTGTATTTCTCTCCATTGCGCCATCGTGCAGGAATGAGCACTTTCATTGTTTTACTCTTTAGAATTGTTGACAGATCATCACTAATTCAAACTGCAAGTTTATTGAACCCGAGTGTGGTCAGCGTGATAAATGTGCTATAAACATGAGTAGGATGATTGACAAACCAACTTTAATAACATTGTTTCCTATGAACCATGAAAATGTACCCACACGTGTCTTCTGCTATAGACATTTTTAAAATCGTATGAACACGTCATCAATATAGCTATTGGTAATAAACATTGTGCATATTAAGAGTGGATAAAACCCCTTAAAGTCGAGCCACCAGTTGTCCTAGAATGAACTCGCCATTCGCAAAGTTTTCTCATGAGAAACCTGATACCGGGGGAAAAACTGTTTTGGAAAAATATTTTATTTGGTCTCCCAGAATCCAATACACAGAATAAAACACATATACACATAATTAATCTTATTATCTTAATGTCTAAGTTCCACATACTCAGGAGTAAATATATTGGAAACAAACCGTCATTTGCAGCCTTTCAAAATGAAATGAGACGATACATCTATGCTATTCTATGTTCCACAAACATTAAAGCAATTAGAACTGTAAATGCTTGTGCTGAACTTAATATATTTTTTTAACTTATGTCACCCCCTGGTATCTTGATTGATTGATACGGTACATGTTGTTTTTATTGTTTATACTGGTTTTATTGTACCGCTTGAATTTTTTGTATGGTACACATGTGATACTTTTTTGTTACGAAATTTACATTGTACCAAGATATATTTCAATTCAAAAAAAAAAAAAAAAATGAGAAACCTGATACTTCCGCACACAATGACACTCCAGCGCCCCCTTGAGTTTCAACAATACTGTTAAAATATGGTGTCATTCTAAAACAGACCATTCCAATTTGAACATGTGTATCGTGACCTATTCAATGATGGAGTTCACAGATTCACACAAAAGCTGTACATTTAGATTTTTTTTATTTCGACTTGTGTTCCTTCTTTCCCTCCTCTTGTCATTAGACATGTAAACCATGGTGTTTAACTAAATATATATTAATTTACCTTACCCTTATGACAGCATTATATCTATACACAATAACACATACTTCTTGGCTACAGTGTGGCTGAACAGGACTCCCTTTTATATGAGGTAAACTTAATCGTGGGGCAGCGAGCAGATGGCCACTCATGCAGAGAAAAAAAAATGGCACAGTCACAATGAGCAAATTCTGAAGACAGTGATACAGGTTGAAATATTGACGTACAGTCATGAAATCAAAACTCATTACACGAAAGAAAGGCTTTGTGAAAGACATGAAGGACTGGGCTCTCAGAACACATACTTCTCTAGATTCACCTAGGACCCAATTTTTACCTTGAACAAATTCTTTTAGAGGTACTCGCTCTATCAACATTTCTGTGTAATTTCAGTAACTCATAAAAGGCTAATTGGTGTTGAATATTATATCTGCATTACCAAGTTGTTTCCATTACTGTTTTTTTTTAAGTGCACATGAAATGGAGGGTTGTATAAAACTGAGTTCATAGTGTTTTTTTTATTACTAATATTCTTATCTTGCTTGTCTTGCTTTTAAAGTGTTACAAAAAGCATTTGCCCTACAGGACCATATTATGATTGTAGAGCAATAGCAGACTAACTGGACTGACCCTGTGACCTGCCACTAAGGTTAGATATCACTGTAGAAGCACTGTTTGACCTCTCACATAAACTGTATATGTTGTATGAAAATATTTAATGGCTTTAGGAGCATCAAATCACACAAATCTGCAACATTTCCCTGGTGCTTGTGTGATAAGGACAGCTGAGTATTTATTTTTTTTTGTTTTTTTAGAAAAAGCACAAATTTTACTGAACATTTTCGTGGGGGAGCAACGCTTGTGGGTTATTAGAACATCCTCTTCAGTTGCTCTCTCATTGCTTCCCTCTTTCCTACAATCTCTCTAAACCCCAGACCATTTACAGCTGGGACTCCATTTGAAACCTGTATATTTCCCCCCTACAATGACAAGGAGGAGAATGGGCTAATGGGCCAAGGTGAATGGGCTATTTTTGAACTGCGGCGAACACTTAAAGGCTATGCCAGGACCCTGTATAGAAAGCTTGAATACAGTGTTATTGACCCTGTGGACCAGTGATTTAGCCACCCATCAAGCACCTTGTTGGTTCTAATCTAGAGATTACAGACGGCTATCTCTACATATTCTAAGGGAGACCTTGGTTTTGTTGTTGCTCTGAGTTTGCAGGAGTTGGCAGAGTGTGTGGGTTGCAAACCTCCGACGAGCAGAGGTTTTAGCGAGCAGCATGAGGGTTAGACTTCCTGTTGCCATAGTGACACTCTGCCGGCAAGCTGATGTTCAAATTAGATCCACACCATCCGAGGAGGGGAGGGGGTGATTGTGATGAGGCTGGCAGAGGAATGCCAGGAGCTAAGCATCGGCGTGAGGGAGAATCGAGGTCACCATCTAACACCCCCCCCCCAACGCTCCCGCCAAAGCAACTGCTCACATTACCCCTCACCCCTTGCCACACCCCATTCCACCTGCACCCTCTCTTTCCATCTCTGACTCTTGCTCTCTCCTGTGTCCATGGCCCCCTGGCGGTCCCGCCTGTCTCACGCTTTTCCTGCCTTCATGTAGGTAGGGATGGTGCCGCGCTGAGTCAGGCCCTCAAAGCGTTTGTAGGTGTAGTTCAAGAACACCCAGTCTTTGGACTTGAAATCAGGCTCAGTAGCATTTGTTACTGAAATAAAATAGAATCACAAAGAGGAAACCGGCATGATCTCATGATCTTTTTAAAAAAAAAAAAAAAAAAAAAAAAAAAATAAATATATATATATAAATAATTTTTTAAAAAAAAAAAAAAAAAAAAAAAAAAAATTATATATATATATATAAATAATGTACATTTATTGAAATCATAATATCATTTATATGTTTATGAAGCGCCAACCCAATGCAGTCCAACCCAACTAACCTGGCTGTAGTATGTCTGATTCGGGGAAGTCATCGAAGTTTGACGTGTCGTCGATGCTCTTGATCTCAATGGAGATGGCAGCTGGTCGCTCCCTGCAGTGATGGCAGTGAAAACAGAGGCTTTTTTTTCTCTGACTAGACACTTTCATGACAACTGCAGCCTCATTCAGAGAACAGATCTCTCATGCCCCTAATACCGCAGCAACCTGCTGTTTCGTTTCAGCCACTCTGAATGCACCGAGCCACAGGAGCTTTACAACCACCACATGCGAGGATCCATCAGGTCACACTACTGGCTCATTCAAGAGCTCCCGTAGTAGGCCAAGCTACAAATCTCCTGTGCTCGGCAGACAAGTGTGTGGTGTACATCAAATATCATGTGGTCAGGAAATAACCATATCCTATTGATATCTGCCGTGCCTTTTTTTGTACACACAGCTAGATATTTGTAATAGCTATGAGTTAAAACCTACAGTAGTGTGAAACAAAATGAGGGCGGATTAGGAAACGGCCGTGTCACGGAATGTCAACAGTATGGTGCAGAAGGCTATCCCTCAGTGAGCCCTAAGCCCATTTCAGTAAGATCGCACTCAACATAAGGGTACAGTATGCAGTGCAACAATGAAGATGGGATTAGAGAACAGCTTAAGTTGCCAGCACCCCTCCAAATCACCACACCTGATGTGCTCCCAGTCGACTGTCTCAAAGAACGGGTGGCTCTTAATCTCCTCCACGCTCCCGGCTCCAATCCGATTCTCGGCATCGGTGCAATACCTGCCACAGGCAAAGACATGGATGGAGAGTTCTGAGTATTTGATGGATGCCATTCGGTGATGACCCTGTGAAACACCCCTAAGACCCCTTAAGAACGGCTGAGACAGATAAGATCATTGGCTTTGGGGCCAGGTGTGGAGGGAAGGCCTACCTCAGGATCAGGTCCTTGGCTTTCTCCGAGATAGGCACCTCGGGGGGGAAGACTAGAGTCTCTTTCCAGTTCATGACCTTCCGATAGGTTTCCTGCGGCGTCTCGGAGCAAAAGGGTGGGTAGCCTGTAGGACAGGAAATGCACATTAGCCAACGCTGTAAAGCCCGGAAGCAACTGGCTGTTATTCCCAACAAGAGTACAAAAAGCGAATATTTGGACTGAAAAAAAAAAACAGTGGCAAATGAAGGATACTGTTTATACAGTGTTATTTCCATTCCAGACTAGGCACTCAAGGAACGTAAACTGACTCTCCAGATGGAACATCAGCCCAGTCTTGCTGGCCTCAGGACAAATAACCTACTACACACAATCTATCCAGCTAAAGACAAAGGAGGTCTCAAGTCCCATATCTCAATGTGTTGAACTAGTGCACACACCTATGAGCATCTCATACATGATGACCCCCAGCGACCACCAGTCACACAGCTTGTTGTAGCCCGTCTGCATGAAGACCTCTGGGGCAATGTAGTCTGGGGTGCCCACAGTAGAGTAGGCCTGTATGAGGAGTAACACAGTCCTATATTAAGGGGTAAATCTTTATGACAATGTGAATCAGCTGTACAATACTGTACACATAAAGGCTTTGGGTTTACAACAGCAGATTGTAATGTCCCAAGACAAGATATAAGAAACCGACATTCAGAGATTCTCTGACAGTCTCAGATCCACGTGCGAACTAACCAGCTGCCTTCGGTTCTTTTTCCATGTCTCTGCTTTCCTCTTTGAGTTCATGTTCTGAAAGGCTGTGGGGGAGGACAGAGAAAGAGAGAGAGAGAGAGAGAGAGCACAAGTGAGTGCTTCATCTGTGGGTGGTTAGACACACAAACCTTGGCACTATTGTTGCAGAGAGGAATGTACAGTTGGTGGAGGTGGGTGGAGGAAATGGTGTGTGATGGGAGAAGGCAAAAGACATGATACATGATCAAATTCTAAGTGACTCACAGAAGTCGCTGGGCGGGTTGTGTGTGAGGTTTCTATAGAATTCCGTGCGGTGGGCTTTCTTAAGGCCAGTACAGAGGCCAAAGTCAGAGAGCTTGACATGTCCCTAAAACAGAACCACCAACACAGCATTCACATAAATCAATGAAGCCAGGCTGTGGGCAGCTGTACAATCTGTGTACAAAGAATGTGCAATGTACAAACGCAGAACTGTATTCATCCTTTCATTCATTCTTCCATTTATTTATTCATTCATTCATTCATTCATTCATTCATTCATAAACAAATGAAGAGTAAACCAAATTGTTCCCTGACCAGGCATTGGCACTGAGAATCACACAGTGGAAAAAGCATGACGTCAGTAGGGCTGGGCGATTTGGTCTAAAATCAAAATCTCGATTAATTTAACATTTTAACCAGATTACGATAAATGAACGATTATTTTATAAATTAAATTAATGATTATGTTATTTATTTTATTATTTTGCCCTCATAGTTTACTTACACGTTTTCTACAGTAAATATGCTCACATATTTACACAAGTGGGAGATCTCAACTGTCTCAGTTAAGCTCTCCATGCTCAACATGCCGGTGGAATAACGTAACAGAGCAGGGTCACGTGACTCCACACGCAGTAGTGTTTTTGAAGGGAAATTAATTGAAATAATTGACCTGGAAAAATGTCATTGATTGTAGGTTCTGAATGTCGATTACGATTACTTTTCGATTAATTGCCCAACCCTAGACACCAGTATTTTCTTATTTATTGCCTCATTAAATGAAGCATACAAAGGTCTGAGTAGTCAGTAAACAGTAAACACTACTTTTGTAAAGTCTATTCGAAAACAAAGCTTCACTTAGTTGAGAATTAGTTATTGTTATTATTGTTATTATTAGTTACTGTGCCTTACAGCTTTGCAAATATTGCAGCTTGCAGAATTAATTTAGTGCATTGAGCCACCCATGTTAACATCCACAAAATCCAGAGCTTGTTCTGTATAGACTGAGCTTGTAGCCTGGGTAGTAACTTGTCTGTGTTTGCCAATCAGTCAGATTTTTGTTATGCTAACAAGCAGTAATTATAACTGCTCTAATCTACATGCGGTGTCCGAACAGGACTTTGACTGACCCTTGAGTCGAGCAGGAGGTTGTCTGGCTTGATGTCCCTATGAATGAAGCCTAGCTGATGGATTGAGTCGATGGCCAGCACAGTCTCTGCAATGTAGAACTGGGTGGCCTCTTCAGACAAAGTGTCCTTCTTCATCAGCAAGGTCATCATATCACCTAAACATAGAGGAAGGGGAAATCAAGACAAGGTCTATTATCTATTCAGGTGGCAGTTAGATAGAGAGAAACTGATGCTTTGACCCGATTTTTATAGCAATTTCTTTGTGTACACGACTTATTTATTTTCTATGAGGCTTCCGATTCTAGGGAGGAAAAATCTTGAGGGTGTTTTCTTGTACTGAAGATCTGAAAGAATATGCAGTGTGCTGACATCATGAAAACTATGTGCACAAAAAAAGCACTAGCTAGCACTAGCACTAGCTAGCTAGCAATATTGAGTATGATGAAATGGCCAGTTTTCCAAAGAATTATTGATTCATTATTTGATTAATTAATTGAATAATTAATATGAGGCTTGAGTTTGTTATTTTTGCATCAGCAAGACTGGAAACATGTGAAACCAACCTCCAGGGAGGAACTCCATGATGAGGTAGAGGTTCCTCTTGTCCTGGAAGCTGTAGAACATCTTCACCACCCAGGCACCATCTGCCTCCACCAGTATGTCCCTTTCTGCCCTGATATGTGCCACCTGAGAGGGGGGATGCCAAGACACACGCTGGGTGGGTATTATGGAACAACGAGATATGTGGTTGATACTTGCTCTGATGGACACTAAAGGCATGGATCTGGCCCACATGCACCAATCAGTTTGGCCCAGGTCTGCGATTCATGTCTGGTCCAGGGTCTAAATCCACATTGGCCTAAAAGAGTGTCGGATCAGCAAAAAAGATCTGGAGCATATACAGGCCAACACTGGTCCAGCTGTACTAAGGTTAAGGTTACTTTAATAGTCTTCCTGGGGAGACACTTTATAGATAATTGAAAGTTGTTGCACAGAGGCCTAACCAAGAACATAACAGAAAAAAAAAAAAAAAAAAATTCTAGGGGCCACGTGCATAAATATTATGCTCAATTAAGCTCTACAAATCAGCAACATCCATGAGTATTATAATGTTTATGCCAAAACCCTTTATCTGGTGTGGATGGGGTTGATACAGAAAAAATCATACAGAGGATTTCACACAGATGAAAAGGCTTTTATGCAGGTACAAGTAAAAGCTTTCTATCTGAATGGTTTGGGTCATTATAACAATCAGTCAGAATGATGGTCAGTTTGACCAAGAGGTTCGCTTGAAAACGCTTTATATAAGTTAATGTGTGGCAAGACTGTACATTTTTTGGGTGGTCAAAGAAAGGCGCATCACGTGAAAATCATCATCTCTGGCTCCTGTTTTTTTTTAGCTTTGCTAATTAGTGTCATCTGGTTTTAGAGTGGTTGGAACTCTCGTGGTAGGAGTTGAGATAGGAAGAACTATGGTCCTGAACGAAAATGGCGTCATTCTCTTTGATGTTTGACAGGATCTATAAATAAAAGCCTTTTTTGCCACTTACATGTTTAAAAAACAGATTTCAGAATAGTCCACGTTAGAATCAGACCATATTATAGCACACCTGTTCTTTTTCCAACATGTCTGCTTTTCGTAAAATCTTCATTGCATAGATGTGTCCAGTGTCCTTTTTCTGAACTAGGCGCACCTGGCAAAGAGAAACAATGGCAACAAACACATTAATTAACATTTCAAAACACAAGGGGGCACTGTGATATTTTCACCTTGAATAACCCACCTAACTCTCAATACCCACAGTAGCCTGTTGAGGTCACTGTTGCATATAAACACTGTATGTGTAAAGACTTAAAAGTGATGTTCTCAGCCTTAAAAAATAAAAAAACAGTAGAAAGCCTCTTGAACACCTTGGAAACACAGTACATTATCTTATCTAAGTAACTGAAACTGTAACGGTCAATGTACAGATTGACATTTGTCCATTTTAAGTGGGTCAAGCGTAATAAAAGTAACGGCAGAGCATTAACCTCCTTTTAAAACGGCAGCATTATGGCAATTATGTTATTGGCAGCGTTTCCAGCATTACTAAGGGTTTTTATGTTAAGGCAAAACAGACTGTTTTATCAGGATCTGGATCACACATCACAGTGGTCACCTATGTGTAATTATTTAGTTTTACTGTATAAGCATTTGTTGGCTGGAGTTTTTATATAGCAAGGGGTGCACCTGATACGCATTTTATGTACATGTATGAAACCAGTGAGACTGAGCATACTTCTCCAAAGGCTCCCCTGCCGATGACTTTGAGGGACTCAAAGTCGTCTAAGCCGAGCCTCGTCCTCTTGAGCCGCAGGAACTCCGTCTCCTTCCGAGCATGCTGAGAGCGTCTCATCACCTTCTGTGGCCCAGGAAAAAACAAACAGAAAAAAAACAAAAACAAAATGTTGTTCTGTAATATTCAGAGACGACCACTTTGCTTTGGCAAAATGATCTTGGTTAATTAAAACACATTTTTATCAAGTTATGCATGTATGTATAAAGTAGGTGATCTGTACAGTAAGCAGGGAAAGATTTTAACAAAGTGGGTCTGTTCATATATCCACAAGGGTGACAGAACAGGAAATGATGTCTCTAGGAAATTTCCCAAAAAATCCAGCCTCACGCCCTTTCACAGTACAATGGTTCCTCACCTCATCATCCAGGAGGCCCTCCTCGTCCATGACCTTCTCCAGTTTCTTCTGCCTGCAAGAACAAACAGTTGCTGTCTCAAAAATGGCATACTCCTTGATCCTTCCTATGACTGAGCTGGGATGTTTTAAATCATGAAAATGTGAACTTGTTTGTGCACTTACAGTGTACTGAAATATTTTTTTTCAGTAGAATTAGTATGTATTTTTAGTATGTAGGCATATGTTTTTTCTCAGCTACAACTACAAGAAAACTACAACTAAAGAAAGACCAACTTATGATTCAGATAATGCAATGATAGCGAAAAAATGTCTTGAAGGGCCTTTGCTTCGTCATAAACTGATATCTTTAATATTAAGTCTTAGCAGGTTTAAGCTATTTGTCTTTAAAATCCGGCAAAAACTATGTTTACGCAGTGGATTTTAACAGTTAATCTATTATACAAAATCCACAATTGTAAGAACAGAAAAATCTGAACTAAGAATATTGTTCTGGTAGCTGGTTTTAACTGGTTTAAGATGGATTTAACCAGACACTTTTTGCCAGTTTAAAGGGGTCTGGACCTTAGCCCTTTTGTTTGAGGTCACCAAGTGTGGTCAGTAGAAAACCTGACCAGCTTCTTATCATACCATCATAACCATTGTACTCCATCAGTGTCCCGTTTGACAAGCTGATGAGTAAATATCTCACATTCCTTTGATTTCTGATGGTTTTAGCTAGTTTGAATTTAAACAAGCTAACACAAACATGAGCCTTTTTTTTTGCTGGATTTGTCTGGGATGTTCACTCCAACATCTCGAATACCTCATCTCTCTCTCCTCATGCTGCGTGAGCAAGGTGCTGTAGAAGTTCTCCAGTGTCAGCTTGGCCACCGTTACTCTCTCACGTGTATGGTTGCTCATGGGGAGGGGGGCGGCCGTCCCTCCCGTCATGGCCATACTATCCTGTGGAGGAGACACAAACACAAACTACTCACGTACAAGAAACACTTCAAAGCTTTTCACAAACTTACATAGGATTGTTTGCCTTAAACTCAAGGGCCCAGCATGGCAAAAACTAAGGGAGAGAAAGAAAGACAGAAAGAAGGAAGGAAGGAAGAAAAAAGTCTTTGCAAATTGCACCTTTGCCAGTAGCTTCTCTAACATCTCCTACTAGGCTGCATCCGCAAACAAGCCAAGCCCTATTGTGGAGGCAAACAATGCTGACCTTTGAATCTGGTCCTCTGTCCCCTTAATTAAAGATAAGCCAACCAGCACAGGCCTTTTACCATCCTGCTGTTTTACCCATTATCTAACTTTTGATAAGTTCTGTAAAATAGGTGATGATAGAACGTTCTCATGAATTTGACTTTAAAGCTTTGAAGTCACTTCATTATCCTCAATAAGAAGGAAACCAATATCGGGATTTGGGGTTGACATCATTCTTTTGTGCATAAAAACAGGATACTGCTGCATACCAGTCACATGAGCTGGATGGGTTGTGTTGCAGAGTGTGAAATTGACAGTTCCTATGCCAAGTTCAAACTGGCCCTACTTACAAACTTGAGACATCTTACACTTTTTGAATGTATTTTTTATTTAAATTGTGTCTTTGCACATCAGCTAAGAGAGTTACCAAAACCAGTTGAATGAGCCTCCCGGTGTGAAATGCCTGGAGCGCAGGTGGTTTTTGCCATGACCACCAACACAATGAGTGTACTGGAGACACACAATAAACCACATTGTGTTTACACTATAGAGACACAACCTGACAACCTAAAGGCAGACATATAGCTTCAAATGCTATGGGCCTACAGTAGGTGCCTGTGTTTCCACAAAGTTGCTTTTTTATCAGTAGGGCTGGGCGATTTGGCCTAAATTAATTATTAACGATTAATTGAACATTTTAACTTGGTTACTTGGTAACTATTATTGTATTTATTCATTTATTTTTGCCCTTATAGTTCACTGACTGTTTTGTAGAGTAAATATGCTCACATATTACAACTGATTTTTGAATAAAGGGTGCATTACTTGATTTTAAAATAATTGAAGGAATCTACTATCTATGAATATTTATTGAACATCAATGTTTTCTTTGGTACCAACTGCTCTTGTTGCTCAGTTGTCTCAGTGTTTAAACTCTCCATGCTCGACATGTCGGCGGAATAACGCAGCATAACAGAGCAGGGTCACGTGACTCCCGGTTTTAAATGTAGATTTCGATTACTTTTCAATTAATCGCCCAACCCTAACCTAGAGGGAGTAGAACAGAAGTACTTTCTAGGCTAACTAAGATGCTAATTAAGATAAGGTTCTCAAGCATGCATCCAGGAGCATTTAAAGTTACATGAACACATTCCTATAGCGAGACCTTACCTTCAAACACCTAACACATAAATATGGCTCTGGCATCCCGGGTTTATCTGTTCAATACCAAACCCACCTTGCCAATAGGACAAGGGTAAAAGGACAGCATCTATAACCTTGGGAAATTGCCATAATGCATTTAAACAGATGACAAGAGCCAAATGTCAGTTTCAATAATCAGCGACTTGCTAGCTCTTGGGGGACCAATGTGTGTATTGCCAAGTAGGGGTGGGCGATATAGTCTAAAATTTATATTGCGATATATTTTGAACCATAGACGGTAGATGGTATATATCACGGTATACTTTGGTATGTAACTTATAGCATAACAGTTTCTTAATGGTTACCATAGCATAAAGTCAATATGTACAACAGTTGTTTAGTCATCGTTCGGAGGTGTTTATATTGGACTCTCAAATTCACACAGAAGTAAACTGGTAAGCTGCATTTGTGTCAGGCAGTAGCTGTTCAATTTATAGGCTCTTACAAAGTTTGTTGTATGAATGTAAGAATGAAAAGGTGCTATCAATAAGGTGAAGCTACAGGTCAACATTTTTTCACATGGTTGTGGAGACGCAATGAGCCTATCACGGTATGCCGATATGACCCAAAATCTCTATCGTTGGCCAAATACATATTGCATACGGTATATATTGTCTATATTGCCCCCCCCCCCCCCCTAATGCCAAGTGTATAATGTGCTTCCTTGGGCATTATTTGAAGAGACTAAAGTAGCAAAATAGCCGAGCCAAACCTGCAAGCCAGCAGCCCTCAAAACAGTAGACCAAAAAGGAGCTGTGAGTTTACGGCACACAAGAAGCCATTCTGTGCTTAGTTGCAACATGAACACATGCAATCTAACAATGAGGTGGATGTATCAAAAGGGTGCTGTACAGTCCCCCTTTCCTCTCCCCAAACCCTTGGGAATGGCGCCTTGCGGAAGAGTGGAGAGTGTGCCGAGTCTTGGAGCACGGAACACAGTGCCGAAGACTATGCTCGGTAAACAGGGGACCTGTTGACAGGGCGGCCTCCACCCTGCACACAGCTTGCAGACAGGAAACTGCTCCCCTCCGGAATGAAAAGGACCCAGTCAGAACGAAAAAGAGGAGGGAGGGGGGTGGGGAGCAAGCAGCTGAGCCAAAATACACACAAACCACACCAGCATGGCCTCCTTGATGACATACTACACACCTCCGTTTGTGAGAAGTTTGTGAGTTTTTTGAGAGGAGAAAGAGAGAGGGTGAAGGGGAGGCTTGATGAGGGGGGTATGAGGTAGAAGTGCTATGGTCTACAAAGAGAGAAAAATCCTGTGGTGAGTCTAATTAGCCATTATACTGGCACGGGACTCTATGGGAGTGGGTGGTTGGGCAAGGCTGATTATACCGAAGGCAGAGTGTGCATCATCGAGGAGTAATGGGGAAGGCTCACTCTAGTGGAAACCAGTGGAGCCTCTGGCATCAACATGCTGCAGCACACAGAAAACAGACTGTCACGAAGAAGCCAACTGCACAGCACCGCACTGAATTCAACTGCCACCACTGACAGACTGTTGAGATGTGAAATTGAAGGCCATTTCAGAAGCATCCTGCTTGGTTTTTATGTACTATGACTAGGCCTACTGCAACTAACAACAATCACCATAATCATAGGCCAGCCTAACAGTTTTCACACACTCACAATAAAAGATGAAAGCTGCCCAAAAAAAAAACACACACACACTAAAACTAACTTTCACAAGCCTGACCCCCACAGACAGGTGCTCCTTGGCAGTTGTAAAGCAGCCTCTAACTCAGAGATCTAGTTTCAGTAAATCAGAAAACGCACCAGTGGTCTGATAGTCTCCAGGCAAACTCTCTAACACCAATCTCTCTTTACCCCAGTAGCTGTCAGTTATAGACTGTGGGTTGACTGAGACATTTTTTTTATTTCAGTTTTGGCAGTCATCAAAAAACACCCAAAGGCGGCAGGTGCATTATGAAGTGGTACTGCACAGCTACAAAATGTATCTTCCAGACAACGATTCTAATCAATACAAGCCGACATTCGTTACTGAAATTCTTCCATCAAAGAACATAGCAGATACAGTGATGTCACGAGCTACATGCGCACTGGAAACATGCAGCTTGACAGGTTCACAAGAATGTATGTTTACATAGCTGAGATGCAAGGAAACAAGCCAACACATCGAGCAATTTGCATTTCATTATCTAATGGCAACGATAGTTTGGCTGTCTTGCTAAAGCGGATCATGCGTGAGCATTGTTTAGTTGGATAAGCTGGTAATATACGAGATCTTTCAAAATACCCAGGCGCATGACTACATAAGGGAAAAGTCATTATTATTCTAAAATTAGCGCCCGAGTCAAGTTGCTTATTCTAACCCTATATTTCCCGTGGATTTTAATAGTAATTCCAAAAATACAGCCAGCGCTAAATTCGTTACAAGCGCTAAACGTTACAACCTTACCGTTAGCTTGGTAGCCGTGTTAACGTTAGCTCATTGGACAGCAGTTAGTCACCATTGAAAACACGAAATCACAGATGTCGTTAGCAAAAGAATGTTGACAATTTAACTTACCTCAGTTTCCTGCTCCAGTCTAAAGATAGCTTGCTAGCTAACTAGCACTCTTTAGATGAGAAATTAAGTGGCGTTAACACCAGTTATTTGATGCTGCTTTTTTTTAATTGAAGAGGACAGCTCAGAAAGCCTCCCCCTCCACCATGTAACTGTCCCTTTCTATATTTTTCGTTTAGGACTCATATAAAGTGAAAGAAAAATGTGTACATCTCTATTTATACGACAGACTACCTAACCACCATAACATCCGACCCCAAAGCCCCCCTGTTAGACATAAAATTTCCAGTCCTTCCTGGTTGTGTCCCAGCATTATGTTAGGGCTACGTAAGAAATGAAATGACATTTACAGCATCCAATGATAAGAGAGCTGCAATAACGAATGTTGATTTAAACCAATCAGGCTTGAAGGCGTTGGTAGAAGTAGGCAGAGTGTCAACCTATGACATGGTACTAGGCTACTAGTAGGCTACTAAAATAATTCTGAACGCATATATGAAATTTGAAATAAAAATACATACAGTTAAATATATCAACAATTGACTAAATTGGAGTTGAGTTTTCTATTATTATTATTACTACTACAATTATTACTATTTTATAAAAAGGTTGACACATATGAAAAATGAGCTTTGATCTATATCTTTGATATATCTTTGAGCTCTGATCTTTGATATATTATATATATCTATATAATTTACAAAACTCCTCTGAAACTCTGAAATATTTCATAGCCCCCCAAACAAGCAGTTGATGAAATACAGAAGCCTGTTATTTTGGCAGAGGCTTGTTTCCCTGATGTCTAGGACCTGTCCTGGCCTTATAGGGACTGTTCCATTCCATGGATGAGGTCACTCATGCCAAAGCATAGGTCTGAGCCCAACCAATACACTTGGGTGTGCCTAAACTCCCTCTTTTTGCTTTTCTTCCCTTTTTGCTTTTCTGAAGTGCCTCACTCTGACCATCATTAACACGAGGAAAAAGCAATGACATGTTGCTATATTTAGAACCTGGTGGAGCCCACTCAGTGAGTAAAACATGCTTGGATGAAGTTAATGTTGTACTTATCTGTTCCTGATCCTCCATGTTGTAGAACATCTTTCCTCTAAATGCACTACTTTCAATACATCTGATCTAATCCTGTGGGTGGAAATATTAAGAATTAGATGGAAGCAGTTATCAGTCAATTTTATATTATATTTTATATTTATACTATTAACTATTTTTACTTATGCCTTATTGAACATACAACATGCAGTTGTATGTTAATTATTTTCAAAGGGGTATTTAATCAAACAATACAATTTGATAGGCCTATTTGAATTGTATACATGTACCTAGTCACTCAGAATCAAGGGCGTAGGTTTGGTCTCAGCTTTGGTAGGGACAATACCCCCCCAAAAAAACCCTTCCTCACAGATAAATTATTCAATAATTTGAATCTGTATTATGTTGTATCTGTATTATGAAATCTATTTTCAAATAATGACAATAATACAATACATAGGCTACCTAAATATTAGCTATTACCTACAGTAATTGTGAAAAGACTAAATTATGAATTTGACTCCGCTTGACTGTCAGTTAGCTTTAACTTTTAATAATAGTCTACAGACTAGGCTACTATTAACTGCAGACTATAGACTACACTAATAACAACAATTAGCCTAAGCCTATAAATTTATACCGGAGAGGGTTAACATAATATTCGTCACCTAGCCTACCTGATTGAACATCATCATCTCTCAGGGTTGGTTAAGCATGTAAGCTGCAACACCTCACAATAGGAAGGGCTGTACACCTACTCTCTGGGTGCTAAAACAGTAGATCTTTGTTCTATTTGCGTGGCACTGTAGGCTAACAACAACAAGGTAGAAAATCGGCCAAAATGATTTTCAGTACCAATGTAATAAGTTTAACACTTTTCTGAGAATATAGCAAAACACACTGTGCTTTTCTACTTGCTACATAATTAGCCTACGAAATGCATTACAGCATATGGTTAGCATTTTGCTTTAACTAGGCCTACATGAATATGACCCCCCTGTCATCAACCCAGTCATCAACCTGATTGCTATCATCATCCAACACCACACAACGATTTATCACAGTAGGAGGAAGACGGGTGATAACACTTGCTAAACCAATTCCATGCACTACTTACTCTCTCTGTGTTGAAATAGGTCCGTATATCTTTTTTCTTTTTTGGTGGCATTCTCTAGGCTATATCTTTAGAAGCAGAACAAAGTGAGTTTGAATATCCAGGATAAGTTTAACACTTTTCTGAGGGCATATAGGTTATCACAGATAACGTTATCAGCACAAAACGAACCTGCGCTCAACTCCTGTAGACAACTTTTAACGATTAATGCAGGCTTTGTCCTTGAGAGTGGAACGTGAACCTGCAGGCGCGTTAGAGCCAATCAAATCACAATATAGGATAAGTTCGATGCTGAAGCTCTGGAAAATGGATTGCTAGCACGTCAAAGGAACAAAACCTACTTTCCGCAACTTATTCTATTGCGTCCGCAAATAAATATGTTAATAAATTCATATTGATATATAAAATAAAATGCGAAATATTGGTAGGGACTATTTTGTCGTTCCAAAATAATGGTTGTGACTTGTCCCTATGGTCCCTATGCAAACCTACGCCCATGCTCAGAGTTATTGCTGTCAAAGCAGGACATCAGGTCAACTTTGGGTCATGCAAATTCCTGCATACAGACTAGTAATCCAAAGTACTTTGCATTATGACTGGTCTCACGCCCACTCTGTCTCTCACTGATTACCCATTTTACTCAATAGTGCATCTTTGTGTCCCGTTTTAGTATTAATGGATATCTTCTGGGTGTGAGGAAAAGGCAAGAAGTGGTTTACCTGCAGGCCATGTGAGATTTCCTTCCTGGTCCTCATATAGCTTCATGTCTCAAATGAGCATTCTCAGTGACATACAAAAGACAACTACCATATCTGAATTTTGAATAAAGAGAATGTACAGTATACATAAGTTACATAACCTAATTTATTAAAAAGAGTAACATCTTCACAAGAATAACTAATAAAATGCTGCCTTAAAGACTTCAGGACAGACCATATTACTGCAGAAGGCAAAATCATTTACACTTCACTAAAACAACATTCCACTGTGATGAAAACTTACAACCGTTTCCACTGTTTGCCAGGAACTATTTAGCGCCCCTGTATGAAACACAGGACATTTGGTTACCTTTGCCCAAAGCTTAAAAATTGGTGCAGAGCCATTAAAAATACATTGAGTGAAGAAATTGAAAGCAATAACCATAACTATGAACATATTATAAACTTTTCAGTGAAAGTGTGTTGAGACCTGAAAGGTGGGTGGCAAAAAAATATTTGTTGTAACTGTTACTATTTCATTCACTTTCCTCAAAACGGTGGGTTTGACCCCAGCAGTTTAGTTTAAGGCACTCTAGTAAGAATAGTCTGGTTGGAAATAATTATAGATTTCACACATTAACTTGTCCTAGATAAAAGACAAATAGAATGACAGGAGCTACCAATATATTTGAAAAATACATGAAAAAATGTGAGTTCACTTTGACAAATATCCAGGAAGAAGGAACTCTAATGTATGAGCAGTAATGGAAACAATAGGCAGCCTTTGATTTTTCTGTCTATATTTAGCACAATTTGCACTGCAGATATCCCTTTTCAATGGTTTCATCAAATGACTGTATAGGAGCCTGGAATCTATTGCCACCTAGTGGAAATAGGAGAATCTGATGTGTTTGTATAATTTTGTTGTTACAATATAGTTCCGAAGTAACAACCATGAGAAAGGAACAAACACATAATTGTCAACAATAAACAAACAATTAAAGAAAAAATACTTTATTTTTCCAACAAATTGCTCCGCACTGTTCTTGATCAATCAGTAAGTGAATGTAAATATCAAAATTCTTGCTTTTCAAGACCTTAAATTCCACAATGACAAAAAACTGCCCATGCATGCATACATAGACACACCAACACAATTCCCATGACTGTAAAACAAAATGAAAATGCGTACAAAAATCCAAGCAACACAATTTTAACAAACTGTACAAATTACTGAAACCCACACATTTTATGACCCCAAACAGCAGTCCATGATACAATGATTGCTCTTCTGGTGGTCAGGACTCTGGCGGTGAAGGTTGGCTGGGGGCTCCACTTCGTGTGCGGAGTTGAGACTGAGCAATATCAGCCAAAGCACTCTGGATCTTTTCAAGCAGCACATCTCCACGGTAAACAACCTCCTCCAGCCTGGCTGCAGCTTCATGATTCTCCTCCTCTAGCTGACGAAGGCTTGCTGCCTGCAAGGTGGAAGACGGGGCGTTTTTGTCAACAAAAAGGTATAGGCAGCTGATAAGACAGTGCTAGTGTTGAGAAAAGAGAGTAAGGCAAGGCAAGGCAATTTTATTTATAAAGCGCATTTCATTCACAAAGGCAACTCAATGTGCTGTACAGATAAAACAGTTCAGAGATTGCATTAATAACAGCACAAATTAAAATTTGAAAATTAAAATTTACAAGTGCACAAATACATGTGTTAAAGGTCTCCTTCCAAAATAAACCGTTTAAGACTTGATGTTTTTACATTACCATAGGTCAGCCCAAGCTGTACTTCTATGCTCAACTTCAAACTGCTCTCCTACCCCTGTAGTCTGTATTCGCCTGTGATAGAGAACTGCCGGGAAAAACGAGCGAATCGGAAAAGCCGTACAAATGTACGTCAATTTGAACATTAGCTATGCAGTTAACCCGCCCTCAAGAAACGTTAGGCTTCCTGCAGACAGACCCACTAGAGGGAGCGTCACAGTGTTGTTAGCCAATCAGAGGCGAAATATTTGCATATCATTAATATTCATAAGAATCCTCTCAAGCTATCCCTGCTCTCGTTTTCACCTAACTAAAATAGCTTGAAACAAAACAACCACAGCATATTTTTTGTCGAAACCAACTCTCATGACATTATTTTAAACAAGAGACCACCACAAAATTAATGAAAATACAATGGAATGAGACCTTTAAAATAATCATTAAAATTATTAATAATAAAACCAAAATAAATAAATAAATAAATAAATAAATAAATATATACAACTAAAATAAAAATAAGTAAGCGTCAGAGAATAATTTGGTCTTAAGTCTGGATTTAAAACTGTCAACAGTAGGTGCATTTCTTATATTCTCTGGAAGTTCTGACAGTGGGTCTGATCAACAAATTCTTTTCCATAGATCTTAGAGACCTTAGTGGAGTTGATTTCTGACACATGTCTAAAATATAAACAGGTCCTTTGCCATTCATAGATTTAAATAAAAGTAACAGTGCGTTAAAATCAATTCTAAAACTCACAGGAAGCCAGTGCAGGGATTTTAAAATTGGAGTAATATGGTCAATTTTTTTGTTTGTGTAAGGACCCTAGCAGCTGCATTTTGAATGAGTTGAAGGGGCTTAATGGTCTTTTTTGGGGTAGGCCTGTTAAGAGGCCATTGCCGTAGTCAACTCTGCTTGAAATGAAGGTGTGAATAAGTTTTTCAAGGTCCTTACTTGACATTAGGTCTCTCAGCTTTGAGATGTTTTTTAAATGATAGTATGCCGATTTAGAGATTGATTTGATGTGGCTGCTGAAGTTAAGGTCACTATCAATGATGACTCCGAGGTTTTTAACAGTCTCTTTGGCTGTGAACCCCTTTACGTTAAGTGCAGTGGCAACCTTTGATCTTTTTTCCTTGTTTCCAAATATAATCACCTCAGTCTTGTCTTTGTTTAACTGTAGAAAATTAGAGTACATCCAGTTGTTTATCTGGTCAATACACTGATAGAGGCCTTCAAGGGGGGTATAGTCATCAGGGGACAGTGCAATGTAGATTTGGGTGTCGTCAGCATAGCTATGGTAAGAAATTGAGTTTTTAGTGATAATCTGACCAAGTGGGAGTATACATAGGTTGAATAGTAAGGGTCCAAGTATAGACCCCTGGGGGATTCCACAGGTCAGGGGCATTGGTGTTGAAGTATGGGTGCCCATGGCGACAAGGAAGCTCCTATCTTCTAATTAGGATTTGAGCCACTTAATCACTAAACCAGTAAACCCAACCCAATGTTCTAGCCGGTGTAGAAGTATGCCATGATCAACAGTGTTGAAGGCAGCACTGAGATCCAGTAGCACCAGAACAGATGTTTTTCCTGCATCAGTATTAAGACGGATGTCATTTACAACCTTAATAAGGGCCGTCTCAGTACTGTGATAGGCTCTAAAGCCAGACTGAAATGTATCAAAACAATTATTTGAGGACAAAAACATAGTTAGTTGATTGAAAACTATTTTTTCAATGATCTTCCCAACAAATGGCAGATTGGATATTGGCCTATAGTTGTTAAGAACTGAGTGATCCAGGTTATTCTTTTTCAGTAGTGGTTTTACAACTGCTAGCTTAAGTAACTTGGGGAAAGTGCCGTTCTCCAAAGAGGAGTTAATAATCTGGAGTAGATCTGGTGCTACAAGGTGGAGAAAAGATTTCAAGAAGCTTGTCTGCAAAATGTCCAGTTTACATGTGGAAGAGCTGAGGTCTTGGACGGTTTTTACTAGTACCTCGTGATCTATAGAGTTAAAATGTTGACATACAGTATGGCATACTCTTTGATGATACAGGCTCTAGTTGTTGGGCTGTCTGCAACTGTGTTATGTTTATTCTGATGCCATTAATTTTACCTCTAAAAAAGCATGCAAACTCATTGCATTTGTCAGTTGTGAGAAGCCCGAGTGCTAGTTGTGATTTAGGGTTTGTTAACTTTTCAACTGTCAAAAAGAGCACATGAGCATTGTTCAAATTCTTGTTTATAATTTCAGAGAAAAAAGATTGCCTTGCCTTACAAATTTCAAGATTATAGTTTTTTAACGTTCCTTTATATATTTGATACACTACTGTACAACACTTATTCAAAAATGGATTTCCAATTCAGGCGTAGGCAGTCACAGAAAGGGCTGTGTCAACATTGTCCCTAACATTTAGTCTTTCTTTCCTTGATTTAAGTGACAAAGGCAGTTGGAAAACATCTATTATCCATTGGAGTATTGGCCTTCATGCATTCATGTTCCTGGTGTTTTGCCTAACTTATAGATACCAGGGATAAATGCAGTTGGAGATACTCATCATATCAATTAAGGTAATCTGTTATCTTAACAAACTATTGTAATTGCAATAACTTTCTTGGAGAAATGGCATTTTCAGGGGTGCCAAATTCCAGCCATGACTGAAGATTCAGTATACAGATGAATACTAAGCATCTTTGACCACACTCCCAGCAGAGACAGACAAGGAGAAAGGGGTGATGAGCCTAGGTTTAACCTGCTCACTAACAACATATATCAAGATCCCAGAACACCATATCAACAGTAATTAAAAAAAAAAAAAGTGGTCACATGAGCTTCATAGGATGCAGCATCATGTTTCAGGGGTAATAATGTTAACTTACCTGAAGAGCTGCAGTGGATTCCTCACTAGGTAAAGAATCAATTAGTACGTCCACATCTTTGGCTGTCCTTGCAATCAGTGCAGCAAAAAGTTGGGCATACTCTGCAAATACATACAACTTTGGCTACTTAAAGAGATACGTCAACATGCACTTATTTTTCACTTCTCCTCCAATTAAGTTTTACTTTTCACCCATTCACCAAGATGTTCTTCTGGTCAAATGCAAGTTTCATTTTTGGACTTCGCAAGTAAGGAAGGGCCACGTATGTTTAATTAGGGAAAACATCTGAAGAATTCTTAGTCTCCACTGAACAAGCTGGTAATAGGCAAGAGATGCAAGATCAACATGCCAGGCTGGAGCTACAAGTGCACCTGTCTGACTCGGGATGCTGTTAATTTGAGATTAATCATTTGGACATCATCAACGATAAATTGGTGTCTGGACTATTTGATTGGTTGAGGGCGATGTTGTTTTATTTAACGTTAGTCAAAATGCAATTCAAAAGAGGTCAGCTTTACTTTATCTACTATGAATGTGATCACGTTGCGATAAAACCGCAAATCACGCCAAATGGTGGAATATCCCTTTAAAACCTGAACCTTGACATTAGGCTTTTGACACACACAGACTGGGCCTACCTTCAGTGGGGTTCGATGGCTGATCTCTATTGATTGCTGTCTGAATATTACTGAAAGAGGCTGGGGGAGCGCACTGCTGTAGAACTCCGATTGCGTTGCAGAACTGGTCAGCAAGCTAAATACATGCACAAAAGCAATTTCACAATCTTAATAAGCCACGTTAGGGTATCAGAATAATATTATTCCTCACTAACATTAAGCGCGTCTTGCTAGCGTAACGTTCAACATTCATGCATTGGCTTCCCAGCGAGTGCCACAAATAAGATAATTAACGTTTAAAACTATTTATTATTTGCAGGGTTACACGCTGACGCTGTTGAATTACAGAATAACCACCCAGTAAATCAGCTTCAAAATAAATTGTCGATAAAACTTACAGAGTTGACAGCATCTTGTAACTGCGTTAGTCTGTCCGCCATCTTTTACGTGGTCAGTCCGCCTACCAACAAAACGTCATGCTATTGGCTGGCTTCATTCAACAACATAACCAATGAAAAGACCGCTATGTATATCTTTATATTTGTATTTCCCTGAGAATCTGCCATATTAATATAACGTGCCACGAACGATTACAGTGGAGTATTTAAAGCCATAACTTGGAAATAGACTTTACAGCTATAACTTGGAAATTTACGAGGCTTGATTCTTTAAAAACATATTTAAACACAAGCATACATTTTAATCAGTGATTTATGTTATTTTAAAGTCTTATGAATGAAATGCATACATAGAAGAACCTACAAAATATATGGATGTAAAATGGGCAGGACTACAAGACGGAAGTAGTGCAAGTTCTGACAGTTCACGAGCGTTCAGAGAGGTGGTGGTGGAGAAGGGGGTGTTGGTTACAGTCGCTGCCAGCTCTCCTCCTCAGCTGTGTTTACCGCGCGGCGGTGGTGGTGAGGGTAGACATAAGGAAACGACGACCTCACACTAGACTAGTTTCAAATGTCTACATTTACAAAGATTATTTATGGCAGTACTGTGTTACTGTGATTTACGGCGGAAAATTCGTCGGAGAATTGACCATAATGGGAAACCAAGAGGCATTTGTACGCAGAAGAAACATAAGGAATAACACAGTGGGCCCAAAGAAAATGTTTTATGTGTTGACGTTTCTTTTCCTACTCTTCTCAGTCTTACATGATGAGGTCGTTGCACAAGAAGAAAGTAAGTTCTTTAGTCTTGTTTACCTATTTCCAGATAGTGAACATTATTAACGTTTAACTTACGTAGACTGCAGTTGATAAGCTAACGCTAGCCACATCTGAGTAAATAGTTAACTTACTTGTCAAAACAAAAAAGACCATTTAGATTTGCATAGAATAGACTATTTTTATGTATTTTAGGTATCACAAAAAGCTTAACTTTACGCTTAGTATTAACTGAAATAATTCAACGTCTTTGTCCTTGTAAGCGGTAGATCTAACGTTAAGTTATCGTTTGTTGATAATCTTAATTTCGCCATGTGTTCATGGTGTTAACGTTAACTTAGTATGTATTACTTAAACTACTCCTTTTTTATAGTAACCTAATAACTTGGTTTCAATACTTTTGTCTGAAAGAGTGATGGCCGTCCATTGAACGTTGGCGTTATATGATGTCGGTTCGATTTGTAGTTATTGACTCTCATTCTGTGCATTCCCAATGCGTGAAAGGCTAGAAAATGTAACGTCACTTGACCATGGTTGCTCTCGTAGTGTGGTCTACGAGTAACGTAACGTGACCTCACCTCGAATTCTACTATTCGGCTATAACCTGTTACCTGACCTGATTTGTAAGACCTAACGTTATATTATGCCATATTAGCCTACATGGTCAGAGGTTATTGATATCGGGAGAATTATGGCATTATCAGTCTGATGAGTTTCAAAGGCCAACTCCCGTGTTGGCAATCTTGTGTTCATAATAAAGCGAGTGTGTAATTTTGCAAATGTAAATTGCACACATTGACAGTGGTCTTTTAAATCAGTCTTGCAATGTGGAAATAAAAGTTGGTTCAAGTTTAGCCTATGGTCAAATGAGCCCCATGCTTTAGCTCTACTGTGTTGAACTGTGAGGTTAATTGTGTTAGATATGCTTAATTTAGTTTAACGCCAGCCCAGTCCACTAAGTAAACAGTTTTGATGTGTTTTGTATATGTGCAGATGATCGTGAATCTCATGATGACATTGCAATGGTACTATGACCTACTTACTAATGGCCCAAAATGAGCTGTTCAGCTGTATTTTATAGTCATAAGGCTATAGCATTTTATGTTAATAAACAAAGAATTCAACTTGTGACTAACAAGAATAAGTCATGAAATTTAAAATTGCAACCTCTGGATAGGACCTGTAGTAACATCTCTGATTAGCTAATACTGCCTAATTAATATTATCTTCAAAATATGTTTACTGGCCATGAGACATGGAGATAGATCCCCACACAAAATATGAGCTTATGTTGCAAGACTTGTCGAAGTTGGAATCTGGAGAATTCCCTCATCTAGCAGCAGCATCATTACCAGTCATTACAGACCACAAGACTGGTAGTATTCTGGTAGTTTATTTGTCACCGCCAGTAAACATGTGATGGCAACAATTGTTCTCAGAGTTACATGCCCAACAGCAGTATTTGCCCCTCTCACAAGACTGCGGTATTATAATAGTGGATCAAGTTTGTCTAAGCAGTTGAATGTAGAAATTGCCATGCATGCTGAGCCTTTCCAAAAATGCCATGCGTTTGGCTTACCATACAAATACAGCTGTAATCACATTAGCTCGTGAGCCAGTGCTTTTCTTGATCAGTGTAACTGCTTGGATTTGAGAGGTTTGTGAATTCCTTCAGGTTACCCCCTCATCTCTCCTCCAAGCACATCCATCCACACACACATACACACAGAGAGAGAGAGAGAGAGAGAGAGAGAGAGAGAAAGGCACTGTCTGTATCAGTTTATTCAGGAATTTTATGCTCAATTTCTTCCCCACACCATGACTTATGAGTGCAAGACAATGCACTTTTGTGTTTGACACAGTTTAGATCACACTGTTGAGATCCATCCCTGAAAAGATTTCCCCAAGTAAAAGAATTTATTTCTCATGATATTTTGATGGGTGAAATTTGTTTTTCACTGTCACAAAAAAAGGGAAAAACGAAAATCTGAGAATCTCTTAAACTTGAGGTCTTGATAACAAGTGCATACCCTTCTACAGAAGTTTGTTTAAGATGTTAAACAGGGTTCAAAATAATTGCCATCATTGTGCTAATAATTGCACAGCAGCAACCCTTTTTCTTAGCTTGTTGTTGGTTAATATTACCTGAGGGTCAGACCCCCTCTGCAAAGTAAAGATGAACATGGTGTGAGAAGAGAACCTTAACCATATTGTAGGCCTGCCTGTGGTTAGGTATGCGTAATCACAGCCACAGCATACCAGAAGTCTGAGGAAAGGATGCCCCAGATTCACACAGTCAGAATGAACTTCCTGTAATTGCAGTGAGACCCATGAGCAGTTATTATTGTAACACCCTTTCTTACATCAGCCTCCACAGTTTCCAGATGTGATTCACATTAGAGGTTTATGTCAACGTCTGAACATTCAATTTCGCCAAGTAGTGACAGACCATGTCCTTGCTTTTGACTGTATCCTTATTAACAGCTCTCCCCTTTTGTTTGTCTCAGATCGCGTGGTGTTTTCCTTCGGAACCTTCCAGAATGTGAGCGTCCCCGAGAATGGGTCGGTGCAGGCCGTGATCACCCGGATCCCCTCTGACGTCTCCTTCATCACACTGCAGTTCCACACACAGCACCACAATGCCACGCTGTCCTACACCAGGGTGGGTGTACGCACACACGCATTGAAAAAGGGTTCAGCACATGGCCTCCCACACATGCACATAAGCAGCATCCCTGCCATCTGCTCAAATGGGTGTTTAAGTGTTCTCTCTCTGTTGGCGGTTTGTTGTTACAGACAAGTTACTATCAGTATCTGCAATATTCAACCAACCTTAAAACCATTATCTTTTTAAGCATGAGGAGTGTTGTATTTGTATTAATTAATTTTTTATATTGTCACTAGCTGAAGCACTGGACGGAGGGTTGATGAAATGAGCTCTGGCCTTTTATCAGACAAACGGCACAAGTTTGTACTATTGGCCAAGTTTCTAACATGGCTGATTGTGATGCAAAGAGAGACTGTTTCATGCGATTGAGTAATGTTGTGATGACCAGATCAGGAAATCAAGTGATCAACTGAGTTATTTAGATTTGAAGAATATGGCATGCTCTTAAAGAATCACTGAAAATGTATTTACAGTAAGCTTTGGGTGCTTATTGGTTCACACTTCTGTCAAAAAAGAGAGATAAAAGTTTCTCAGAGCAAAGCACTCCTCAGTTAATATGTTATTTGTTCAATGTGACATTTCCTATATGATCTGGTTTAAAAAGCTTTGGTCTGTGAAATTTTTATTTCTTATCTTTGTCGAGAGAGAGAGAGATTATGTGTGTCTGTGTGTGTGTGTGTGTGTGTGTGTGTGTGTGTGAGAGAGAGAGAGAGAGAGAGAGAGAGAGAGAGAGAGAGAGAGAGAGAGAGAGAGAGAGAGAGATCAGAATTGGGGAGGATATGATGTAAGTAGGAAATTGTCTCAGGGTCCTGTTTCTTGTGATCACACATGACGCATGGTCTGATGTGGCTCGTCTCTTTTGTGTGGTAAAACGACAAACACACAGTTTACACACTCTCTCTTTCACATACACATACACACCAAACACACGTTTCCCCCGAAACAGACAGTGGCCCAGCTGACCCACTTGTGATGGAGTCTTCTGACAAAGGGTTCGGATGGCAGACTCAGTTAAAGCCGTCATGTGAGCGAGTAATCACAAGCTCCTGCTCAGAGAGGGGGAAAGAGACTGATCATGCTTTTCAGCAGCCACACTAACATGAATACAAGCTTTCAGTGCAGCAACAACCTGAACAAGTGCTTACTGACTAAGTACATGTTCTGAGATAATAACTTTGTCAGATTTTTTATTTTCTTAATTTTTTTTTGCTAAAAAGCAGCAAACATTTGTAGCTAAAAGTGGATTACCATAGAAGTTAACTATTAGGAACCCTTTGGATTTTTTTTTTTTTCTTCAAATCTAATTTTTCACCTGAACTGAGGCTTGATATATTGAAGTGTCTGTGGCTTTAACAGTGGCTGGTTAACTTGCGTGTTGACTGAACTATATTAGCAATATTTACAGTGAGCTCACTGACCGATTGCTTTTGTGTGCGTATACTGTACTTGTCTCTTCAGGTCCCACTGCCTGGCTTCTCCCTCACTGCCCTTGACACTGGTCTGTTGTCCACCCTCACACCCAGTCAGTCCTCTGTGTCCTGGTTCCTGCTGTCAGCCGATGGAGACACGGTGGCAGGGACTGGCGTCATCCTCCCCTATAGGAACAGAGGTCAGTGCAGTGTGCGATCAGTCACTAAGCAAAGCTGGTCTACCGCTAATGGTCGCGTTGTGGTCTCTCCACAAACGCTTACGGTGTATAGAGTTGGCAAATATTTTTTTGAGCTAATTACTGAGAATTATTGGTTAAAGTCACGTGGTAGAATTGGCTTATGGAGGGAGAAGGTTGAAATGAAAAATCTGCTCCGGACCCTCGTTAATCTGAAACCGATCACTGCTGATACAAGTGCTTCAAATAAATGTTACTCTTAGCTGCCACAGTTTGCTTCAGCCTGGCTTAAGTCCTTGAGTCCATGCTTATTCTACACACAACTTCAGTCATTAGACACTGTTG
>JAGFZM010000025.1:1308549-1338676 GCA_017657215.1 Limnothrissa miodon
ACTACTTTCAGTGTAAGCATTCTTATAAAAGACTGGTACAAGTTGTGAATATTTTGTATTAAACATCTTTCTTGGAGAGACCCATTTTAATTCCAGTGACCCTTGTAGTCATTGGTAAATCTTGTTGTCCATTGTTATATTTATATAGGCATATTTGTATTTTCTCATGACTCCTTACTGAAGGAGTCCCCAGGAGCAACAGGGTCAAGGGAAACTGCCTTGTGGTAGCTAGTACAGAAGGAAACTGGCACCTGAGGAGATCGCTAGCATTTTCAGAGGAAGCCTAAAGTTCTGTGTACTGGGGGGCTCAGTTTGGTGAGTACATGGAGTGGCCTAAATAAGACCTGACTAAATTATAGCCTGACATTTCTGGGCCGACTCCCTCGGGTCTGCAGGGCCTTGCTTACCAATACAAAACACTGCTGGAACACCTTTTAATCACAGACTCTAAATTGCAAAAACCTTGTAAAGCACTTTGTTTCCTTTTCTTTACATCAGTTGCATTCACTGGCATTTATATTTATATATTTGTATGGGAGAGTTAATAAATAATAATAAAAAAATATATACATACCTATACACAATAATAGTGGGTCAAGCAAACATTTTTTTTTTCTAGATGTTAATTACTGATTGAGTATCCAATCAGAATGCCTGTTACACTCGCATAAGCCCTGTATTTGCACACTGACAACAGCTAGTGCTGACATTCTTCTAGAAGGCTTTATTGACAAATCAGAACAAATATCCACTCAGTCAAACATTTGAACACAAACAAACCAAGCAATGTGCCTGACACAACCAGATCACTGACAATTTGTTTCTCTATCTAGTCCTCCAGTGTTCATTTTGTCTTTGCGCAGCATTAGCTAGGGGAACAATCCAACAGAGCACACACATGCAAACGAGTAGTTTACTTCTTTGCTTGAATGTTGCAAGCGAAAGGAGACGACTGTGTCCATGCTGAAACGTGTGCTTACTTCAAACTAGGCTCCACAACCAGCTTTGCAAAAAGACATTTTAAAGGCCTGACACTTCTGCATGGGATATGCGATTAATATCCACTGCGTGTGTCGAATTCTACTGAGCACATTCTTTGGGACTTAAAATCCCCCACCCTGATTCAGCTTCACAATGTTCTACCTCTCCACACACTGTTAAAAGGCAGTTAAATGAAGACATGGGTGTGAAGAGGTGTTTGAAAAGTGCACAGGGATGGGTGGCATTTCTGTGACAGGGCTTTAGCCTTTGCCATGGAATTGTGCAGATGACGTGGTAGGGCTTTGGGTGTACAGGGGTGGTGGTGGATGTTCTCCCAGTTCAGCTGGTCCAGAAAAGACCGCAAGGAAGCATCTCACCATCGCTCCTCGTAAAGTGTCTCAGTAAAAAAGGGAGCGCCCAGCGGTCCCAGTCCTCTACTGTCCCTGTGTCTTGGAGGGTGAGGTAGGCTTAGCTCTTCCTCAGGCTGAGGTCGGCGCTGGTGACCAGGGGTGAGAGCAATGTGCTGTCCGAGGCCTCGTCCCTCTTCAGCACCTGGAAGGCCTCACGGCTGATGCCCAGCAGTTCACGCAGGCCCTGGTTCTCCAGCTGAACAAAACCACAAAACACAGAAACATGCTCAGATGGGCTTGAACACCCCACAAGCACAAAATCACAAACACTTGCCTGCAGAAAAAACCTAAAGCCAAAACACACATACACAACAAAGTGCATTCAGTGTTTTCTATCACCAAAACTGCTTTGTTATAAAGGACCACTACCATGTCACTAGGTCAGTGCACCTAGTGTGACTATTAGTCGACGGACCAAATTGTCCATCATTTGTCTCACTCACCTCCAACTGCTTGATCCTTTCCTCGTCTTCGCACACTCGGCCCTCGTCCACTTCAATGGCTTTCCGCATCACACTGGCCATTTCATTGATCTTGTCTATGTGAGCCTGCATTTCCTGAGAAGTAAAAAAGGGATATTCAGGGCACCAGTATACAGTAAAAAAAACTGCACATGTATGTTCCCTTGCAACAAGGACTGATTCTCTGAGGAAGATGGCACCATCATTAGGTATGAAGTACTCCACAGTAAAGGTTTACAGAAAACGATTACATACAAAACACAGTCAGAGTAGAAAGTATGTTAACCCCCTTATAGTGTCAGGTTTCCTACTGTTTGGTTAGCCACATTGATGCAAAAAGTGGAAAAATCAGACCATATCTAGTTACATTAAAAACAGGTTCAGACTCTAAAGGTATATTAGCTGCTGAGAATGGGGACCCTTACTGTCCATCTGTTGTCTTAATATTTGAAGTGCCACTCACGCTGGTGTGCTGCTCTTTAAGCTGCGTCACAATAGCAGGATCGTCTCTCTTGCTAGCCATCAGCAGCCTGAACACCTGCTCTCTGTATTTACTCATGATTAGCTCCAGAGCCGACTGATGCTCCTCAAGGGATGTCCTCAACTCTGAGAGAAAGAGAGCAAAAAAAGGTATCACATGTCACTGGTAATGGATATCATCCTGTTACGTTATTTATAGGGCCCCTTCAATGTAGCAGCTGGGCACTGTCAGTAAAATTTCAGTTAAGCTGTTTTTGACACATTTCTCATGGGGATCTTGTGGTCTTTTCCCATCAAATATTTACATACTTTATACCTTTGTTTTCTTGCTGCAGTTCTCGGATCTGCCGGTTTTCCTGTTGGATCCCCATTACTAAAGTAGAGCGAGGCCGATGCCTGGCCACAAGGTTAAGGGCCTCAATTTCTTCCTGATACTAGGTGGAATTACAATAATAGGAAACTATTTAAATAGACACAAATGTATTGGTTGCAATCAGTACTGTATAGTCATAAATCATCAAAGCATCACACCTTTTCCTCATTTGAAGAGTGGCAAACCTCTTTCAATTAACGTTACCTGTTTCATGGCCTCCACTCTTTTATTTAGAGAAGTGGTCTGCTCAATCAACACCTCAGCAGCATTGTCATGGTCGCGAAGCCGTTCCACTAGCGACTTGGCGTCTGCCAAAACTTTTTCAAGAGTACACGCCATTCCTATTTGACAAATATAAGGTTTTAATTGTTTGTACAGTTTATAGGAAATAATCAACTATACAGACATAGTGGTTGCTGAGAATCCATTTCCTAAACGTATGTATCGAATCAACAGCCATGCAATTAGGAAGGGAGGTTGGGAAGTCCAGTCATAAAATAAACAACTGTTTAACTTGAACAAAACTGATGCAATTTTTCCCAAGAAAAAATTAATATGCTATAACCAATACGATCCCTGGACCGTAGTCTGCAGCTGTCACTCATGTCAGAACAAGCGGAACTGTCATTCCTATCTCGTCATGGTTAACGTTATGTGATGTCTGACCAAGTAATATCATTTAAGTCACTTAGGTAACATAGCTTCACATTACCAGCAAGGTTAAGCTTATTCAAAACGGTTTGTGTTTGCTGTAAAATAAAGTCACAACTCCTTTGTTATTTTGTATTACTACCACAATGTGATTCAGAGTTCACTTTGGCTAACGTTAATTAGCTTGTAGGTTGTCTGCACACGAAGTGAGTGGGTTGTTGGTCGGCCTTATCCTAGTAGGTTAATTTTCGTGCGCTGTCTGATGAAGCCTAAATGAATTGTTTACGAAAACGGTTATTGTTTTAGAGTGATACAAGATGAATTGTATGTTTGACTTTTATAATCACTTAACAAGGCGCAATGTTCCTGGCTGCATTTACCAGCACAAGATAACGTTAACGTTAACGTTAACTAGCGAACGTTAGCTTGCCTGGTGTGAACTGTACCCTACACAAGCCTACCAACGTATTTTAAGTTGTACTCATACCTGTGTACAAAGTGTATAATCGTATGTTCTCGAAGGTTTACTCACTTTTGGTATATATAAAAGCAAACTGAATATTTCCCAGCAGAGACAGAACCCAACTCTTCCTGTTGTTACTGTTGCCTACGTCACTGTGAAGAGCAGGGCATGATGGGAAACGTCATTCAAATGGACCAGAAAAATTTTAGGGGGCTGAATCATTTTGAAAGATTTTAAAAGGGCATTTTTTTAGAGACTGTAAAAAAGGCTAATTTCCTTATCCTCATTTAACAGTTGATCCCCCCCACACACACACACACAAAAAAACAATCGCATTGTATACACTGGTGTTATCAATGACCATTGAGAAAGTCAATAATAGTCAGTAGATGGTATGGCAATATGGTGTGGCATAATTAGCCTAATTGTAGATAAGGAAAATATTTTATATCAGACCGCGGGATTTAGAATGTTATTTAGTTTCTATAATAAGCTAAATGATTAAATAGATGACTAAGGTAACCCAACTCTTAAAATAAAAAATAATATTTCTGGACATTAGTGAGTTAGACAAATTTTTATTTCAAGGTCATTCAGGGGAGGCTGTGTGATGCAATTTGAGGAGCGTATGGCATTATGATGACCTACAGTGAGAAACACTGTCTTTTACAAGGCCATGTCCCTTCAACAGTAGGCCATCATATTCTGTCTCCTGCAATGTAGACACTGTATGACATCATATAGCCTAGTACAAGGCATAAATCAATTTCATTTTATATTAGACCTACATATAGAACACACCTCACCAGTAAAAAAAGGATAACAAGTCAAACTTTGTCATTAATCAGCATCTGCAAATTACATCATACATTAATTGATTCTGATATGTAAAACCACACTCTCTCATCCCATTTACAACATTGGGCCAACATGTCCCCAACTGCCAAAAATTAGCAAAGTCAGGCCAATGTCTGTGACACCATTGGTTCAACTCTGAGCAAACACCTGCATGCTATTGGGGTATTTTAAAGTAGGCCTATTTAAAAGTATTATGGTGACATATGGCGTGGGCTAAAGGCGTGGGCTGCACTAAATTGTATTATTTTTCTTAAAGAAGATTTCAGCTTCCTCAATCCATAGCCCTGTCCAAGGTCACCAAGTGCTGTCATGTGACATGTGAGTATTTGCCTACTAAAATACCTTGCTTGGGGCTCATATGCATTGCTGTAGCCTTTTAATGCCAGGTGCTCATATCTCCCCATCTTCCCCCTTTTTTCTGTTTGTTTGTGTATCTGAGTGTATTAGTTAAGTCACAGCTTTGAGTTTCAGTAGGCCTATATCCAAAAAACTTCTTGAAGAAAAAATAGCTGCTGTGAAATAAGCCCATTGGAATATTGATATCACAAATTTAATCCTATATTTCTCATAACAGGCCTTTGATCTAAAGTGGTAAATTAGAAAGGATAAGCGTTTGAAGTGAAATTAAAATATCCCAACTTGCACATGGGGGAGCTGTTGTATAAATTGCCACATTGCTCTGATGATATGCTGCTAACTAATGTAGAAAATACACTCAAAAAGGGAAATATATAAATCTTCCTTTAATATTGTTTTTCCCAATCAATCTATCCTACCTTGCCTTACCTTTAATAATAACATGAGCTAAATAATTGCAATCATTTAAAGTCTAACCACAGTTTTAAATTACCAAAAGCCTTAAATATAATGTAGGCCCTTCACATTTTAATCACATGATCTGCTATAATTTGTTTGATTAAAGAAACAAATTACACAATGAAAATGTTGCTTTCTGTTTGCTGATCACAAACAATACCTTAAAATATTTTGTACCATTTTTAAATATGCTTATTTTTCTACAATTACAATGGGTCGACAATTAGCATCTCATTACAAAAGTCATAGCCTATTCCTTAATGGGCAACCTAAGGTAACCTAAATGTTGCTACAACATTAATATGTTATGGTTAAATTCCACATGTGTGTTTGTAATCCCACATACTGTCCCTTATACAGACCTAATCAGATTGTTTTAATCGTGGCAGGGCAATCTTCTGTTAGGCTATGATTTAACATGCAGTTTGTCTAATAAAGCTGAGGGTCTTAACAAGTCCCATGATGCCCTGGGGAATATTGTGTCCTATATAAGCTATTTTTTCCCAAAGCTAATTAATGGGTAATATTTAATAATGATGGGTGATTAAATCAATAAAATAATATAGGACTGAAAAGGACAGGACTGAAGGTGTTGTTGTATCTTACTCACTTGAATGTTGGAATTACTGTTAGTATGTCTTGCTAAACAGTGCTGAATAAGGATATCTTTAAGTGCATCAATACTGGAAGGGTATAGGGGTAATTGAACTGACTGTGATCCACCAGTAAACTAATCCTCTTGCATAATGTGTCCATCTCTGTTGCTGCCCATACAGGCAAGAGAGATAAATTTAATTGTAACAACATGATTAAGAACGAAACCAATAGAGCTCCCCTCAATAAAGTAGACCTAAGAAGCAAGATACTTAAGACAGGTCCCAATGTCTGCCGCTCAGCTAAATCATCTGGTTGTTAGCTGGTTTTAGGCCATATTAAGATAGGATCTAGCCAGGTTTGATGTAGGCTACTTTTCAATTGTCCATAATGCTGACTGATGTCTATCTTCTTAAGAAACTCCTTTACCTAAAAAGAAAGAGATAGACCATCACACATTTAAAACATTCATATTGTCAGCCTTAATGACGTTAAAAAGGCCTCCTCCTCATTTGTAGACGTTAGTAGGCGGCTACTACTTGCTTGTTTGTTCTACGTTAGGCAAAAATTATTATAAAATTATGACTAAAGGTTGGGGCCTTCCGTTGGGCTAACAGAAATAGGGTATGATGACAAAACAGCGGTTATCCTTCTCACAGTTTGGATTTTGGCAACATTGTCGGACAGAATGATGTGATGGTCAAACAGAAAACAGGCAATCGTTTAGCTTTGGTCAGTAGCTCATGTCACGCCCACCTGCACTTGGCAAAGATGAAAGAGAGAAAACCTCTCATTCCCGCCCCTGTTCCATTGAGAAGTATGCATGTGAGCTCTGATTGGTTGTTTCGAACAGCGCTGCTTGCCCAGCAGTAGTTACATTCCATGGCGCCGAGGAACAACAACTTTAGAAAACGCTGGATAACTGACGTCCCACGCTGCAACGCTACCTTGTAGCAACATTGTAGCTCATCTACTTGTTTCAGAATCAACTGAATGTCTGGAATCCTTTTCTGACGACACCAGAAAGCTATAGATTCTTTGACCGCTGGTAAGTTTTTTTTCACTAGCCTTACCCTTGCATTTTTTTATTCCACAAGAAAGCCAGGAGAACTATTCGCCAACACATGCTGGATGCGGCTTGCTGCTGCTGGCTTAGCTAGCAGAAATATTACACACCACGAAATTTGATAACGTTAGGCCTAGACATGAAAGTGCCGCATTATTTTTAGTTGACATCCACACTAACTTACTAGTATTTTGTATAGGCTACTATTTAACACTGGCTAAAAACTTTGTCAAAGCAAGCGTGTGCGCGTGTGTGTGTGTGTGACAGAGAGAGAGAGAGCATACCATAGGCATACCTGAGCAAATAAGCTTTAGAAGCTAACGTTAACAAATCCAGTGGGATATTAGAGCTGGGTTTGTTTTGCAATTGGATGTAGGCCTAAATTGAAAAAAATCTCACGCGTTGTATTTTTTAATGGCCACACATCCTCAAGGTCTCTCTGTGTCTCCTGTTTCCTTTTAGGAGAAGGAAAGGGTTGCAGGTGTTTCCCTATGGTGTGTGCCACCTCAGGCTAAAGTATGTCATGGCTATGAAGGGGGTTTAAAACCCCCTCTCTGCCTTTCAGTGGTAGTCACAAGGGAGCTTAAATGCATTTTTAAACAATTCTCAAATGTTTGCTTATCTTGGTAGATGCAGCTTGCCTGGCTGGCAGTCATAGTTACAAATATGGAAATTCCTCGCATCCTTTTTTGAGCAGCTCCACTGAAAAACAGAGGGACTAGTGAAGTATTTATACATTGCACACTTTTTTTGCTGATTACTAATGAGCACATGCATGTAGACATTCAGGCAGGGACTGTGCCCCTAAAAATGGCCCAGATTTTTCTGCCAGCGTCAAAGACCATCTGTCCAAAATAAACTGCCGTCAGATTGTAAAATATGGAACACAGGAGCCTCCTGAATAGGAGGGGAAAGGCAAAAAAATGCTCAAATGAAAAGAAGGGGATAAGGCTTAATGGCCTATCCCTCATTCTGAGCCATATGGGGCGTGATCTCCATAAGGCACAATAGCAATCATAATGACTCTTAGATTACCCAGTTCATTAGAGGGTCCAGCTGATGACCAGGCAAGAAGCATGCCATTGGAGGGTCATCACTATGGTCCCAGATGCGCATCTGGTCCAGTGCCATGAGTTTGTTGTGGGCCATTTTTTTTCAGTCATGGTGCTCAGGTGACAAGCGCAAGCATCTCCTAGGCAACTGTATCTGTTTGTTATGCCATCAGGGTAAAACCAAGCTGCATGTAACTGATGGTTTTTAATGAACCTTTCTTGGGTTCTATAGTGTTTGAGCAAGAACATGCGTAGTAAAAAGGTGTGTGTGTGTATATATATGTATACACACACACACACACACACACCTCTAGCAGACCTCCCTAAAGTCAGGCATTTTAATGAGAATCAGATTTTTCTATTATGTACATATTAGAATTGTATACAAAACATGAGTGACAAGTGTCATGAGTTATAAAAAAGACTAGCCTATGTGTTGGAATTTTTCTGTTGGAATAGAGGCGCCGGTGTGGATCAGACCATCAGATAGATCAGTTTAGTCCGAAAGTTTCCTCAGTGTTCATCACCTCCTCTCCCCTCCCCTTTGGCCCACTCCCCTAACCCATCTCTATCCTTGGGATTATCATACAACAAAGCCCCAATGCTCTTTGTGTTTCTAAACTGGCTGAATCCGCTATCCTCTCACCTTGTGTGTCCTTGACCTGGCTACCTTGTTTGGTTAAAAGTAAACCTGTCTGGGAGCATAAGGCTGGCCTTCCTTCTTCTCCGTGCTGTTTGTTTTAGGTAAAGGCTGTGGCTTCACCCAAGCCAAGCACCCAGCACCATCACTAAAGTCAACATGTCAGATAATGGTTCCAGACCTTTTTGTTTAGGAGTGTGTGCGTTTGTGTACATGTGCGTGTCGGTCATGGTTTGAATTGTGCTCAACATTAAAGGTTGAGTTTAGGTTTCCTTGGTAACTGCAAAGGACAAATGGCATGATCTTTTCACAGCCCTGTGCAGAGCCAAACATTTAAATTAGTTCTCCATGAGGATGGTGCCAAACACAACTAAAAGACCATTAAGAAACTCTTCACTATTGATATGTTCAGAATCTGAGCCAAGTTTACTTGACCATCCCAAAGGCCAATGTCTCTTCATTATTGACTCTAAAAAAAGAGTGACGCAAATGATGGGACAATTACTGAATGTTAGTTAATTCAATGACTCTTAATAGTTGTTAGTCATTCTATGTTTCTGTACATAATTTGGTGTCTTTTTATTTTAAAAGATGCTTAGAGCTGTGTTACCATGATGAGCTCACTGACTGGCAAATGCATGCAACGGTTGTACTCTTGGCAGCCAGCCAAGTCCTCTGCAGGTCCAGGCTTGATGACTAATACCTTTTAACTTCACTGAGTGTTCCTTCAGCAAAAGTGGCATTATTAAAATGACTGACCATTCAGTGCCTATTTTACTGCTTATATCCTGGACTGGTCCTGGCAATTGTGTTAATAGACTATGCATTGACTGGAAATGTCCAATCAAGTGTGCATATAGTGCTGTGGCATCAGGTGTGGTTCTGCATCAACGATCCTCTCATCAGGGAATAGGTTTGGCAGGGGTGGGTGGTTGGGGAGAGACTTCCTCCGGCACGCTTGAGTCTGATAGAGGGAGGCTCTCCTTTGGGGAGGGAGAGCTGGGTGGGGGGGAGCTGCTGTCTGAAGGATGCTTTATGGGCGTCCCAGGGTCTCAGGGACCCCACTAATCTTCAGAGCCTTTGTAAGGGCGGCTTGCTGATCGATGACGAGGGTCCTAATGAAACTAACCGACAGGCCAATTAAATCCAGGGACAAAGAACTCATCAGCAACAAAAGAACTTGCATATTAGTGTGTGTGTGTGTGTGTGTGCTCGTTGGGGCGGGGGAGGCGGGGGTGTTGATGAGGGAGTGAGGTTTGATATTCCCTCGGGAGATTGTGCTTGGGGGCATTGGGGGGGGGGGGGGGTTAGGATGTGGCCCCACGTGCAGACCACTGGTGCCCACCAACATGCACGCACACACATTTGTGTGTTTACATTCGCACAAGCATGCATGCATGTGCCACGTGCCGCTTCTCCGTGCTGGAGAGAGAAGGCGTCTGGTTGGGGGAAGCCGTGTCTGGGATGGTTGTGATCCTCTTAGGCGATTAGGGGGAGGCAGTAAGATGACCTGCATGATGGAACATGTGGGCATCTCTCTCTCTCCCTCTCTCTCTGTTCTGTCTTTCTCCCCTCACCCAATGTTTATTCTCCAGGCTACTCACAGACATCTCCCAGAATGTAATTAAAGCCCCAAATCTACCGCTTTCATGCCGAGATTCATTATCGTCGGATTATTATATCAAACCACAGACCATGCATCTGGCTTTGACGTGTGCAGTGACAACCCTTAAAATTACTTTTCTATAGTTTTTTTGTTTTGTAGTCTTTGGTTTGTTACATGTAAAAAAAATTCAGTGTTATATATCCTAATCCGCCATTGCTCCAGTTCTGAAAGGGCCATAATTCTATTGATACGATCGTTCCAGTTTTTGTCCTGTTTTAATCGTATGTTTAAAAAAACAAACTTACGTCATGCTACATGAATTGAATAAGTCAGCTCCAGTGCTTTTTGTCCAGCTAGTCAGTTGTGTGTGAGGACTGTTGTGCTAGGTCATACACAAACACAGATGCAGCAATGAGCTGAGGCAGGCAATGCAAAGAGGACAGCTCTTCCCCACCTTCCCCCATCAGCCCTCAGCAGCAGCAAGATGTTCATTATTGCCGTGGAAAATGTGCAGTGAGTGGCATCATGCAGCAATTTCTTTTTTATATATATATTTGCTTATGCACAATGCGTGGGTGTGCGATATTTCCATCTAGTATGCAAGTGACTTGTGGAGAATGTGCCACAGTGTCACCCCAGGGGTGGTCGGTCACGCTGCGGCCTTTTGCTCTCGCCTCCTGCGGAATTGTGCAACAAACGTTTTTGTTGTTTTCGTCTCGTTTGCTCCCTCTCCCTCCGCCTCTGTCCCTGCCTTTAGCTGACATTTAGTGGACTGGCCCGTCAGGCTCTGCTGTCGAGCGCTTTGCCAAGAGGCTCAGATGCTGATCAAGCTACAGAGGAGCCTGCCCTTTCCGCACTATTGTTTTTCCCCCACAGTGGGCTACACTCAATTAAGTTTCATTGCATCCCCCCCCCTCTCCTCTCTATCCTTTGCTCTTTCTGTCTTCTCTTTCTCTCCCTTTCCATGTTCCCCTCCCCTCTTTCTTTCTCTCTGTAGATCGCCTTGTCTTGCCTCCCTCCCACTCTCCCTTCTTTTCTGTGGCATTTTCCGCCAACAGAAGTGTAGCAGAAAAGGCTTATTGTGGTCTTATTCTCTCCCTCTGTGCACCCCAAACTTTCCCAACACTGTTGTGTTTTTTTTTTTTTTTTTTTTTTTCTTCTTCTTCAAAAGGGGGAGGCTCTTTTGTCACTAGGAACTTTTGAGTCCATCCATTGGCTGTACTGTTGAGGACTTTGCTCTGTGTGCGAGCGAAGCAGGGGAGCGACTTGGCCTGGTGTGGGCCGTGGGGGGTATAACAATGGCTGTATTGTGAGGCAGCAGGATTGGGGATGAGGATGATGAGGGGGTGGGGGGTTGGAGCACCAAGCACAGCGGAGCTGCTTCATTAGTCAAGCCACAGCTCCCTGCCCCCTATCCCATCTCCCCTCCTCTCTCTCTCTATCTCTCTTTCTCCCTCCCTCCCTCCATCTCCATCCCTCTCTCGCTCGCTTGCTCACACACTCACACACTCACGCTGGCGCTCAGGACCATCACTGCCTGCTTGGCCGGATGCTCAGCTGTCTCCTGCGCTGTTCCGCTGCTGTGTCCTGGCCAGCCATCCACACTGAAACCAACCACTAAAGGGATTCCATGCTCTAACTGGATTTTTTTTCTCCCCCTACCCCAAATCAATCAGGCTGCTATTGTGGTGTCTTTTTTTTTTTTTTCCTCCCTTCCCTTCATAACCTGAACAGGATTCTTTTGTTCAGTGAGGTAGGTGGCATTTCCTGCTGTCATTGCATTGTCACTGCTCTTGGCATTTTGTCTTTTGCATGGAAAAGCGAACGCTTTGCGTACATGGCATTCCTCGGTATTGGTTTTACGTTTCAACAGAATTCTAAAAACAAACCTGCTTGATTTGGATAGCCTGCACGCTGTGAGCAATTTATTGAAATCATCTTGGTATAGCGTCTGCTGAGATGAATACAACTAGCTATCAATTGTTTTTTTTCTCAGATCAACTTTTTTTTTTTTTTTAAATTTGCACTGACAGTCGGTGTGTATTGAACCTCACTGAAGTGTGAATTGAGGGGAGAGCTTGTGTTGGATGAGGTGCACTCTGGTCATGTGTTTCCTCAGCTGGACCGTGCGTACTGACGGGACAGTCTGAATCCTGCAACCTGGTCTACAGGGAAGACGCAGCTTGCTCTTGTACCCCCCACCCCCCCTCTATCTCTATATCTCTCTCTCTCTCACTCACACACACACACACACACTGCTATTGGGTGGCTGGGGGATGAATTTCAGGGTAATCCCCCACATCCTGTAAGGAGCCTGGGCTCAGCGCTCTTCTTCTCCTGAGAAAAGTCAGGCTCAGCCACTGAGTCCCTCCCAGATGTTTTAGGCTATTCACCCAACTGAGATTAATGCAGCACTGCTGCTCAGGGAGTGCATCTGTGTTCATGGTTAGTCATCAGCACATTTTTCTCTCAACAACAACAGTAGGATTTTAGTCTAAAGTCTACATATGGGCTTCACTGGTTAGACAGGGATGTTTTGCTATAAGTGCTCTACTTTTCTTCTTTTTTTCTCAATTTAGCCACACCACTTTTATTGAAACATAAAAAAAGCTTGACTGTGATTGTTATGACAACTATTCTTTGGATATGTAACTGTTCTGAAGGCTGTGTCTGCTATGATGTTGACCACAGGAATTGTTTTTTATTCCATTATACTTCCTCTAGCTCCAGGATTTTCTGACATGTTTTGTCTCCAGTTTCCAAAGTGGAGACTTGATGTGAAATATCTAGATCCATGCTGGGCCTGTACAGAAGACTATTATACTAAAACATATATCCACTAAAATGTTGTTTAATTTATATATATATATATATACATTTTATTTAACTTGGTTATCCCTCATCAGTTGCCCATGTCACAGACACCATAACTCCTTACCCAATCACCAAGGTCAGTGCAGTGCTCACTTTTTATAGTAAAACCAAATGCTTTGTAAATAGGGCCTCCAGTCTTCACACATGATTTGTTTCCCAAGCACTGTGAGAAAAACAAGCATGACTACCCCACAAGATGAGTCAACGTTGACTCAACAAAATGTCCCGAAGGTAGTGGTGTGTGCCAACTGACGGAGAAGACTAATATAGTGAAGAGCCGAGTGTTTGAAGAGCTGTGTGGAAAAAGTGCGCTGGGCTTAATATAGCCTGATTGCAGGCACTGGCATTGGCAAAGGCAGGCCCACTAATTAAGACTGACTATTGTTGAGCGAATAGCTGCAAGGGTTTTTGTAAGGACATGGCTAATGCCCTGTTCAGACGGCTTGGTTTTAACCATGGGCACCTACTTTTTTTTTTTTTCACTCCTCTCATGAACCACTTTGCAGTGCTTGCAACACAGCCGTCACGATTATGGAAGTGTTTCAATTGTGGTGTGGATAAAATAAGCGTCAAAACTAACAGCTCTTGTTTTCTCATTGGCAGGATGAAGAGGTGAACTTTTCTTGAGCTCAACGATGGCAGTCCAGGCCGGGCTTCAGGTACTTCATCCCATCACGAATGTCTCAGTCTTGCGTGTCTGTGACACCTGGCTGCGATGCACTTGACACACAGTTGGGAATTTTTGAGGCAAAAAATTATTTTTATTAATAATGATTTACGACAGTTTGAATCTAAATGTCAGCACCTTGGTTGCAGGTGGGGGAGGCATTTACCTCCTGCAGCGCACACACAGCAACGCACCTGTGTTTTTGTTATGCAACCCATCATGCGCCGTGTGAAGCATATAAAGTTATATAGAAAATCCAGTGCCTGACTCACAGACCTTGAGGCTAAACTCTTGGTGCTGTCATGCATTGTATGGTAATGAAAACCTTGGCAGGGGTGGGGGTTAGTTTTTCCTCTTTCTCTCGCTTCCAGCAGCTTGCACACATGATTCTTCCATATGCAAAGCTGGGCACAATGTTCCCGGACTGTCATCTGAAAAAATGCCATGACCTTAAAAGTAGTAGTAGTAGTGTTGTCACGTCTGTGTTCAGACTTGTGGGTATGGGTGGTGTGTCCAGGTGGTTGTCATGGTCACTCAAGGGCAGGGGTCCGTTCGACCAGTGACCCTAAGGTAAGTTATGGGATCAAAGGTGAACCGGGATGAGTAGTGGCTTTAGGAAGTTAGGCAGCGTAAGCCGCTAGGAAGATGTTGTCTGTCATGCAAATAACTTTCCCACAGATGGTCAGCCAAAGCCTTCATTTACCGCATTGAGTAATTTTTCACGAACACGAGAACAGAATTCCTTCAGATTCTCATGTTGTAGAGAGAAGCTTCTGCTTTGACACAGTTTGAAATATTTTTAGAATTCAGCTGAAACTATTTTTTTTCCCCCTTTTGCTTCACTCAACCTGCATATGGTCAGGTGATGGGCTTCCTCTATAATCGGCTATGGTATGGTAATCAGGCGTGCTTGTGTAAGCCCAAGCTCCTTCCAGTCCATTTTGTATTTTCATGTCTAATTAGCTGACCTTTGTGCAAGAGAGGGAAGCGGTACATATGTGTCGGATTTGCCTGGAGCCAGTAGCTTGCTCTCTCTCACTCTCTCTCCCTTTTTTCCTCTCTCTCTCTCGCGGGCATGCACGCTCTCTCTCTCTCTCTGCCCCCATTCCTCACTCTTCTGCTTGTTCTCTTCTGGGGATCGTGGTTACATGCGTGGGAGTCACGGGAAACATGTGCAGAAGTGAGCAAAGAGGTCATGTGATCTCCCTGAGAACCCCGTCCAGTTCAGTGCGTGGGATTTAGAGCAGGGGGTGGAGGGGGGCAGGGGGGGGCTTTCAATTTGCGAGAACCATCCTAGTCCAAGTCATCCTAATGAGGAACTTCCTCTTAATATCCCCTTCATCTTCAGGCATCCACAAAAGTGGAGTTTAGGGATGGATCCCAGTCATCCTAACATTGTGATGTGTAATTTGATACCCCCCAGACAAAAAGCAAAGTCTTAGCTGTTTTGGGGCACAAGGGGTCAGAAAAGAAGGTCATGGAAACATTCCTGTGTGGCCAGGCCTTCATTTGTGTTGGGAAGCGCCTTTTTGGCTCTCTGTTTGAAGAACCTCCCTTGCCCCATGACCTTTTGAAGCCACTGGCCATGAAAGTGCTACCCCCACTAACCTTATATTTCCTGATTTCCAATGCCCACTTAGCCTCATTTTAACCAGTGTAAGAATCTCCATTAACGTGAGCTCATTGCTTCTGTATTTTGGAAGATGGGTGTAATTTTTGTTTGATTTCCTGATATCCGACTTTAAGGCAAACAAATCCCATCATTGTCATCAAGAACGGTTCCGGTTTCGCCTCAACCGGAAATGATCTGGTACCCTCGTCCCTTTCATAGTTCACAAGTTCAAAACGGGAAAGGGAATATCTGCGGGCCGCATGTGAGGGGCCCATTGTTGGCCTGACAGTGAGGCTTATATGCGTGAGTGTGAGGGCTGCACGGCTGCCACGCTGGACTGGGGAGATAAATCTGACACGACTCCGGGAGCAGCCAGTCAGAGCCAGCCTCCCAGGACAGGATGGAGAAGCTTGCTCCAGGCTCTCTCTCTTTCTCTCTCTCTCTCTCTCTGCCCCTCTCTCTCTCTCTCTCTTACAGTCGCTGTGAAAGAACCTCTTCAGTGGAGGAGTGTCGAGCCGAGCTATCATTTTCCGATATGTGGAATATCAGCTGCCTCCTCCATTAGCCCCCTGACATCAAAAGGGGCCAGTTTTATATTACTTTATGATGCCCTCATTGTCACCATAGCAGCAAGCTGGCCTTTTGTTCATGGACAAAAAGACGGAATTGTATTTTTGAGAGTTTCATGTAGTCATTTTGTTTTTGTAGGCCATAGTGAGGTGATTCTGAGGAAGGTGGGGGTGGGTGGAAGGGGCTGTGGCTCGAGACGGGCTCCCAGTACTCTGTGTGGTTGTGGCCCATGATATTGCCACTTCTTCCAGCTCCCACTGGACATCCTCGCTACAAATCACCCCTGACAGGACACCGTGGAGGCTGTGCAGTGGGAGCGCTGGCCGTGGCCCAGTCCCAGCGCCTCATCTTCCCCCACTAATGGCCTCTCACTGCTGTGTAAATGATGTGAGCATGTCACCAGTACAGGCAATAAGGGTGTGAAGGGCATAGTCTTGATTTGGTGGAATCTAGTACAGGAGAAGGATCCAGAAATATCTCCCAGTTTTGCCCAGAAGGGTTCTAGATGAGTTAAATGTTCTGGTGTCTGTTTTTCAAAAAGTGAGCTGACGACTGCCCCTCCTTCCGTCTCCGCTCCCTAAAGCCCAATGCTGATTGATGAGGGTTGTTTATGGCTGTTGAGGGCCACTGGCAGAGACTATAGGTGGGCCCCTGGGGTTTTCAACACATTCATTAAGCAAATAAGAATCTGTGACTGAATAGCTAACCTTTATAAATGTGGATTTCTAATACTACGGAATGTTGTATGTGGCCACAGAAAAGGCATGCAAAGCTGTTAATCTGCTCCTAAGGCGCTCAAATCAGGACCTGCTTCCAGGAAGAACGCCCATTTGCATTGTGAAACTTACCTCCAATTAACCTGCTCAGCCTCTGGAAATCTGCGAATTATAGCCCTGCTTGATTGGGTTCCAAAACCAGTTTCGGGTTGGTTTCTCAAAACCCCTTTTCATCTGCAACTCCCTCTGCATGACCTTTTGCCTGTTTCTTAACAATTGCTTAATTTCAGTGAATGCTTCCCATTGAAACTGGTTAGTCTGTGTATTGCTTGTAAACAAACATCTGAATGGTCTACTTTCCTGGTTCATTGTTTGGCAGGTTGCATCAGATGTAAGGTTATCCCATTTTGTTAATGAATCCAAATTTTGTGATGTGTGAACAAACCTTTTGACTTTCTACATTACCACTTTCATTTTGTCTCACTTGAATGTTTTATTGATATTATCATTATTATTATTATTTATTTATTTATTTATTTTTAACTTGTGTTTTCTTCCCCTGCAGTCTTGGTTTGAGAGGTTCGACTCTCCCATCCAGAGTCCCCGTAGCCCCCTGACGGCCCGCCATGGCCCCGGCCTGGCCGACGTCTTCCAGTACGACCAGTGGCTGGCTGTGCGGCACGAGGCCACGCTGGTGCCCATGCAGGAGGACCTGGCCATATGGCTCACCAGCATGCTGGGTAGGTCCCCATCCTCAGCTCCTCTGGTCATGTGCTTATTTCATTTCCTTACTTTGGCTTATTCTTTCAAAAAAAAAAAACACCCTACAAAGGTTACTTTTAGTTTCCAGCAGTTTCTTTTATTTTCTCTTTTTTCCCCTACAAAATCCAAGCATTCATTTGGTATTTCTAATAAAGCCACGGCGTCTTGAATATTGCTTTTTCTCCTCCATGTTGTCGTCTCAAGTGTTGCATTTCAAAGAGTGCGGAACCCTGTTGCCAAACCAAACCCGAGGTGCTTTGCTGTTTCCGAGCCCAATTTGCATAGTGTTTGTACAGCTGCGTCAGGATTCTTAGGCTCCTATCAGTCCGTCTAAAGGGGTGGAAGAAGTTCACGTTCACACACCCCGGGGCTTCCAAGATGCCACAAAAGTAGTAGCACAGGACTCTATATCGTAATTTTGAACAATGGAGAAATCTGACCAGCTTTTTATATTGGTGGTGTTGAGCGTAAGGAGAGAGGAGCCCATTATAGATTGGTTAAGCAAACAATTGAGGGTGTTTCTTTTTGAGAGATTTGACTCTGGCTTAATGCTGGCCTCTAAATATAGGCTGGTCAAATTCAGCATCCCAAAAAAAAGGTAGACTGAAAGGCAAGCCATCCGTAACCTTAGATTTCCCTGGGAGCTGAGCTGAAACTCCTATTCCAGGGCACGTGGGGGCTGTAATTGACACCCCAGCAAAATTTCAATCTACTGTCCAATTTTGACCTGGGTGTCTTTCTGTTTTCCGGCCTGTCAATCTTCATTTCTTCTCTGCTTTGCGCTTTCTTACCTGCCACATTAAATCCTCTCTCTCTCTATCTCTCTCACTCTCATGTTCACCGACGCACACACACTCACACAGGAGATGAGGTTCATGCAGAACACTTCATGGAGGAGCTGCACAATGGCGTAAAGCTGTGCCGCTTGATTGGAGTGCTGCAGAGCAAAATCTCGCAGAGCTGCCCCCCGGACAAGTGGCAGGTGAGATAAAGGCACCGCTGGAGGAGTGTGGAGGAGAGGGGCTGGTGGGTGGTGTGGGTGAGTGAGTGGGGGGTTGGTTCTTTGGCCCACAGTCACTCATCTGAAGAGCCTTTGTGTGCTCTTTTTGAGCCATTCATTTCTCCTCTCCTTTGTGGCCTTTGCAGCACTTTCCCATGAAAAAGGTGCCATTCAAGAGAGAGGCGTCTCCTGGGTCCTTTTTCGCTCGTGACAACACGGCCAACTTCCTCAACTGGTGCCGCCAGATTGGGGTGGACGAGACCTACATGTTTGAGTCTGAGGGCCTAGGTGAGAGTGATGACTATCAAGCCTTTGGAACAAATTGTTTACTTCTGTTTTTACTGCTTTATTGTCAAAACAAAATCATCCCCATTATATGTTGGCTTTATATTTGCTTACAAAAAGCCTCATTTCTATGAAAAAGCCACATCAGTGTTTCATCAGTGCTCAAAAGAATTTTTTTTTAATTTCTTGAAATCAGTAAATAAGTGTTATTAGTCATTGTGGTGACGCTTCGAGCTGAGAGACAGAGGTCCTAGTTTTGGCCTACCATGTTGTCCGCGGCAACGACAACTATGTGTGTTTGTCCAAGCAATCTTGGGAGTCGGTTCCTAACAACAAGCCCCTCTTATATGCACTTCATCCAAGTACTCGTACAGCCAGCGTGGCGGCCTCAGCTTTAGCTGACCTGCTCACTGAGAGGACCTGCCCCGAAAAAAGGCAGCCTTGAGCGCTTTCCACGACAGATTAGCGCGCAAATATTGGCCGGACCCTCAGTGTTCGGGCCAAAGGCTCGAAGTGAACCACACTGAGCACCCTGTGTGACGTGAACCCAAAGTCAGTGTCTGGGGTCTGACGCAAAAGCGGCTGGAGAATCTAAACCGTACCTGGCCGCACTGTGCCTTCAGATTGCATGCTTGAGTTCATAATGCTTTGGTGTATGGAGGACGGATGGATCTTAGAAATGAAAGAAACAATGAAAGAACATTAAAATATCTTAAATGAGAAGAATAACATACCATTTTGTTTTTCAAAAGAATATAAAGGAAAGTCAGTCTCTAGTCTTAAAAGAAAGTGTACAGTATGTTTTCAAACAGCAGGCCTACAGCCAAAAGGTAAACCTCTCCCTTAGTCCCTAGAGCAGGTGGTTAGTGCAGTACATTGCAATGCTTCATATGTTGTTTTTTTCCCCGTGCCGTTGGCTGAGCTAATTAACAAGCTCTAATTGGAGTAGTAATCAGTTCAAATGAGCATGGGGCTAAAGGTAAGCCTGCACTTCCAGTGTGTACTGTATGTGTGTGTGTGCGCGCTGAATGCCCAGGTCATATGTTGAGGAGCCACATGTCACTGGCATTAGTTTAATCCAAAACCAAGTGGCTTGTTGGGATCCATTGTGCAGACCAATTAACCAGAGTGCGTTGTGCCGTCACCATAAGAGGCTTGCCCACCTCATCTTCAGTGGTCCATCAAGGCAAGATGATGTGTTTGCCCATGGGTACTTTGCAGACCAAAGCAATGTGCAATACAAATAATACACTGACAAAGGGATTGCCTCAAACTGTGACGATCTAACAGGCCCATAAACCTGTTATACCATGAAGAATTGTATCATATAAGCCATCTGTGTGAAATGGATGAAAAGCATCGATTAGTTATTTTATTATTGCAATTTTTACCTTGGATAAACCAATAAACATTACTTGGCAATGGGTTACTGCATTATCCATCTTGCTTATAATTGCTTTTTTTCCCCCGTAGTTCTACACAAAAATCCTCGGCAGGTATGCCTGTGTCTACTAGAGATTGGGAGGATCGTGTCCAAGTAAGTGATGGGAGTTATGCAACATGAGGCAGGGCTGGGCACGGGCGGATAAATCTGTGATTTGTTTCTTTTTGGTTCGGCAAAAGGTCTGATGAAGCCTGGTGCTTTAGTTTGGAACAGCTGAACTGGGATGGGGCAGGGGGGCTTAAATTTGTGCTTTGCCTGACCAGAATGTGTACCAGATAATTCTACTGTAAGTATAGCTTAATCGGTAAATTCTAAGAGGATTCTAGGGGTGAATCTGCAATCATCTGTGTGGTAGAGCTGGTATTTTCTTGGTATGTGGGTTTTTCTAACGTCCCATTCAAATGACTGCTGTATGTGGTTGTGGTAAAGTGAAGTTGTGTCCACCCCTCCTCAGGTACGGAGTGGATCCTCCGGTTCTTGTGAAACTGGAGAAGGAGATTGAACTGGAGGAAACGCTGCTGATGGCAGGAGAACCCGCCCCTGCCGTCAAAACCTTCACCGTCTGCTGTCAACATGGAAGCCTCTACCAAGGCGTGAGTATAAAGGCCAAGCTAACTACCCCCGCCCCCCTCCCCCATAAATATGTGTGCGCACACACACACACACACACACACTATCTCTCTCGCTATCTCTCCCTCACTTGGGCAAACCCACCAGACTACACCTGACAGGTAAAATGGGGCCAGTGAAGTCTGATATCCTTTGGGATAGGCCGAGACACATATGCTCATTGTGTTTTGAAACGTGACTTGGAGGAAGGGAGGTAGACTGAATGGCCCGTGTTACACTTGTCTTTGTCCTGCAACTGGCTGCCCTTGTTCTCCCAGTAAGGGGAGATGGCCTCTTGGGGCTCCACTAGCAGTTGCAACGCCTAATTGTTGAGTGTTTGTTTTTCATCCTTAGTTTCTCCCTCCCTCTATCCATCCCACTCTCTCTCTCTCTCTCTCTCTCTCTCCCCCCTCGTCTTTCTTTGTCTTCCTCACTTTCTGTTTGTTGTTGGTAAGCAGCCTCCCCTTGGCCCAGTCTCCTTGAGATGCAGCATGCTCCTGCGACAAAGCTCTGTGTGGCGTCGGTGCCGCTGCCCCACAGGGCTGCAGCATTAACGGCCTCCGCTCAGTATCAATAAACACCCTGTCCCTTCTCACAGAGCTCTGTCAGCGCTGACCCATATAGCTCGCTCTGTCCTTGAAGCTCACACACAAGCGCGCGCGCACACACACACACACACACACTCACACACACACACACACTTAAAGATGCTGAGTCGGCTCAGCTCGGCCTCGGACTTTACTGAACCCAAATGTCAACGCACAAGCCCTCACACGTTTTTTTCTGAGACTGCCCCTGTAGCGCCCTCATTTCCTGCCGACTTCAAATCATTTCACTAGTTTCCAGTCTCACTAATGTTCTCTCCCCCCCCCCCCCCCCCCACTTCCTGGCTCTCTAATTCTGCAGGACCACGACATGAGCGATGACCCACCCTGTAACTGTGCCCAGCGAGTGTCCATCGAGTACCTCTCAGAGGGCCGCTACCGACTCGGAGACAAGATCCTCTTTATCAGGGTGAGTTTTTGCCCCCTTACCCTCTTCTCTCCCTCATCTTTTTCTTTCTTTTTCCTTCTTTCTTTCTCTCTCTCTCTCTCTCTCCCCTCCTCCCTCTTCTGCTTGAGAGCAAAACCATCTGTGCTGAGGAGCTGGGCCTTCGCAGCTGTTCGTGCCGTATTCACTGGACGGGAAAAAGCGTGAAGGGAACCAGCATTCTGTCTGTGCTCTCGACCAGGCTGGAACACAGAGGCGAAGCACATTGAACATCTCGTGCTCAGCCACGTTTCCACCCCGCCCCCCCCCCCAATCTTGCCTCACACTTACCAGAAAACACATGTGATGCATGTACTCCTGTTTACTGGCAATTTGATCAATGATTATTTGATCATTTGAATTGAGGACCATTGATGACTGGAACAATCACCTCTAATGATTTTGGTTAGCTCAGTGTGGAATCTCGCTGCTGGTAATGCTAGTCGGAGCTCATCTAATGCAGAAAAGAAATGCCCAGTCTAAATGGCTTGTCGGCGACAGTGATGCCACTAGTGATCTCATTCACAACCAGCCTGCTAATCCAGCCCTCCTAATCGGGAGGCCTTCGCAACCGCACGTGCTGTTTGGTTTAAAGAGTGCCAATGAGGTCCTCAGCCAACACGTCGGCGCCCACGCAGTTCAACTGTAGGATGCGCATGCGCACGCACACACATAACCGCACACATTCCCCTCTCACCTTGGGTCCCACCGCACGTGCTGGAGCCGTGCAAAGATAAGCACGCGAAATCATCATAGTCAGTTTCCTCCAGTGGGATGTTCCACTCCAACCCCTGTTCAGTCCCTCTGTCCACGGGGCAGTTTTCCTACTGGCCCAGGCCTGGCTGTGAAACTGTGTCGCTCTGAGTGTGACGAGCGCACAGTTGGGGGGTCTAAGCTGTGTGTCCAAATAGAATAGCCCTCTGCAGCGAGGCATTAACAACGCCTGGAGTCAAGGTTACATAATCAATTACATCATCTGCAAACGGGATGGGGAAACCTGTCTATACGGGCATTTATTTGGCAGCACATGTAACTAAATATACTTTTAGCACACAGATGGACAGATTAATCATCCTCATTTAGTTAGGACATTATGCTTACAGACTCAGCCCATTGTGTGGAATTCATGTAATTATGCAATGGTTGGCAGCTGGGAATCTTGACACCACCAGAGACATTTACACCTGCAAAACATATTATTCACTTAAATGAATTTGTTTCATTATATAATGAGACATGTATATAAAATGCATTTGGATTCATGTTAAATTTCTAATCCGGAAATTTTAAGAGGTAAATAATACCAGCCAAATTTCAGTTTTAGTGGTAGTTCAGTAACGGGTTTATTAACTTTTTTTTTTTTTTTTTTATCTTTTAAATGGTAGATTTGTTATTGTTTTATATACATTAAATTAAAGCACTAGTTTGTTTGCTGTAGTTCTCCTTATTTTCTCCTTTAATTCTTGTTTAAGATGGAGATCATTGAGATGTTGCTTTTTTTGTTGTGGTTTGACATCGGGGACAGGAAGTCCCTGGTTTGTTTACACCAGTTCTTTTTCGTTTGGCCCGTATTCATTGGCATTTCATTCAGGTTAAGATGGAGATGATTGAAAAGCCTTGAAATTGACATTAGCCCAACTGGAATCACTTACTTGTGTTTATGTAAGCTGTGTAGTTGCATAACTTGAGTGGTCTTTTTCTTCTCCTCTCCTTAACTTTTCTTTCTGTGTGTCTGCTTTCTCTCTCTCTCGCTCTCTCTCGCTCTCTCTCTCTCGCTCGCTCTCTCTCGCTCTCACACAGATGCTCCACGGGAAGCATGTAATGGTTCGTGTGGGCGGGGGCTGGGACACCCTCAAGGGCTTCCTGCTCAAGTACGACCCGGGCCGCGTGCTGCAGTTCACCACCCTGGAGCAGAAGATCCTAGCCTACCAGAAGGGCCCGGCGGCAGGTCTTGCCCTCGCCCCTCAGCAGGTGCAGCCTCCCACCATGGATCCCCTGGCCGCCGTCACGCTCTCTGACGCTTCGCCCACCTCTTCCTCTTCCTCCTCGGCCTCGTCGTCCTGCTCTTCTTCGGCAGCGACGTCCAAGGCCCCCACGCCGGGCCACTGCACCCCACGCTCCTATGCCGCGTCCCCAGCTTCCACCCCAACGTTGCCCAGGAAGGCAACAGTCCCCAAAAAGGTGCTCCAGGGGACGCCCTCCTCACCAAAGAGGGTCCCGCAGTCTCCGGCGCTCGGCCCCAGGAAGGCTGCGGCTCAGCCTGCTCCTCCATCCTCCAGCGGAGCAGCTGCACAGTCAGCCGCCGCTGCGCAGAAAGTTGCCAGCGCCTCTTCCAAGCTTAAGCTCCGCCAGGGCCCTGACGGTAACCCGCCATTGCCCCGCAGCCCCGTCTGTGCCGAGCCCACATGCAAGCACCCCAAGTCAGCCCCTTTGATGCGGCGGGCGGCCGTGCTCAACGCCCGGCCCACGGCCACCCAGAAGGACGGGAAGCCCCCAGTGGCCCCCCTGCGCTCACGCCTGGACCAGCGGCGCGGCTCGTCCCCCGTGTCCCGCCTGCGCGTGGATGGTCGAGTCCGCCGGCCGCTCTCCCCGCGTCCCATCACCTCCCGTCCCGCCAGCCCAGCCAGCTGTGCTTCCTCCGCATCCTCCGTCCCGCGCTCCAGACCACAGACCCCTACCTCACGGGCTCGCACCCCAGCGGCCCGGCCTTCCCCCCTCACCAAGGCCAAAGATCCCACCTCCAAAAGCCAGGTCACGTCCCGGCCTGGAACCCCCATCCTTACCGCAGCAGCAGCAGCAGCTCGGCCCATCCCCACCAGACAGACGCCAGTCAACTCGCCACGGCTGCCTGTCAGGAAGCAGCCTCTGGCCAGTCAAGCCGCTCCGCAACCCGAAGGTCCGCAGAAAATTCAGGCGGCCCCCAAAGTAGGCCTCAAGACGCCACCCGTTTCCCAGAAGGCCACGCAGCGGACTCGGGCAACTAAAAAAGAGGAGCCTTACTTTGAGATGAACAGCAGGAGGAAACGCCAGCAGAAGTGCTAATCACCAGTCTCAGTCCAGGCACTTCTTTCTCCTGGAAAATTCTTCACCAGATAATCCAACCAGGTAGTGAACTAGCACTTGTGACACAACAGATGTGCTTTCCCACATTCGTTTTTTAAACACTCGCGCCACGTAAACAACTTCTTTTAAGTGACATTTGTCTGTCTCTCTCTGTCTGTCCAATTGATTTTATATTTGTGTTTTAATTTATTTGTGCCATTTGTCAAAAGGGTCTAGAGGTTAAACCTCAACATTTACTACAGCAGAAATTCTTTACTTTTTCTCCTTATCGACTTTACCAGTGCACTGGCAGAGGGGCATGAACACAAATCCTTTTTATATATATATCTCTCAAAACCACAGAAGCACAATCTCCATATTTTTCACAAGACCTTAACATTCCACTGAGATCTGTTCTTGCAAGCAGCTCAGCCTGCTAAAGACTGTATTTTGTAGGTTTGTAAGCTTTTTTGCTGTATGTCCGTGTATGCATTTTTACAGCTATCCAGTCTGCGTTGTGGAAGTGGAGTTCAGCCTTTATGGAAAATATACCCTTCTCGTTGGTTGTATAAAACATTCTTATACAGAAGCAAGATTCTAATCCATAGAAGGTGAATAAGGAACTTGACTGGTCTATGGTCACATGATGTTTTATACATGCCAAAGACTTACAAATCTGTATTTTTAAAACGGTTTAGTTTGGTGTTGACTGCCATTTCCCTGTCAACATACAGGTTATGCATTATCTATCTGGGTCTTCCTTGTCAGTGACTTTGACTCTGGTGTTTTGGTTTGAGTGACTGGGAGGTTCATGGTGTGCCTTTTCAGAACCGTAGAAAGGAACTAGTGTTGTCAGGGGGTAATGGGTTTAGAGGATGGTACCTACGACTTTAACAGAACAGTTATGATGTCAGTTGTTTTGTCAGTAGCCAACACTAACCCTCACAAAGTAGCCTACCATCATGGGGTCATTTTAACCTTTTCTACTTCAACTTTATAAACTTGGCTCATTAGTTAAGATGATAAAGTGTGAGATTGCTGTTCCCAGAGTACATTTGTGCATTTTCTATCTAAAGCTATTTGTCATAATTTGTGCAGTTGGTCAAGTTAGTTTCTTTGTGAGGTTAGCATTAAGGTTTGACATAGAACCATTGGCTCAGACCAGAAGCATTCATCAGTGTTCGATACTGCTGGACCGCTTTACCACAATGATGACCTACTACTGATTTGACGTATTAAAAAATTTAACAAATAGCCTACATGGATAGTGTCTGTTCATGCCAAACGCAAAACTAATAAATATATATCCGTATCAGAGCTGAAGTTTTATTTATAAAAGTGATTTTTTTTTTTTTTTTTTTTTTTTTTTTTAAAGATCTTTTAATTTTACATTTTCTTGTCTTTTATGTGTTATATATGTGGAACTGGATGTTGATTTGTTCAGTTGTATATCTACATATTGTGTGTTTTTTTTTTTTTCTATGTAGTGTCATTGAAATAGTCTTGAGTTTGTCAACCTTTTCCAGCACTTTAAGAATACCCTTGTCATGAATGTAGAGTACTGTCTCCAGCATTGGTGTGGTTGTGAGTGAGCGTGTGTGTATGTGTGTGTGTGCGATGGCCAATAAAAGACCTGATTTTAATCGGATGTTGTCTGTGCTGTTCTTTCATCCATGGCAAACATGGCATGTTCCTTTGAAAATGACCAAGATGGGACAGTGTGTGCTTTCACACACAGGCCTCAACAAAGACCCATGTAAGCACCTGGTGAGGGTGGAATAGATCTTATATAAGACTCATGTAACAGTGGACCCCCCTGCTGTAAGCATACAGCCATACTGTGTTGTATTGACAGCTGAAGTATACATGAAAAATCACTTGACTGTTTACAAGCAAAAAGACGTTATGGGCAAATAGATCTTTCATAGTATTTTATGATTTTTTTTTAAACGATGCTTTAAAAAATATTATTCATCATGGTTCATAACAATCTTAGGAGTGGTCGTCTTATTTGTACAAGACAGCAATTTCTCAGTGCAGTGTGACATGAAGTGAAAAATATGAGCTAAATAAAGAAGCTGACATCAGTAGTAAGATGACAACACACGTGTTGTGTAGCACTGATTGACTGCTGTGAGTAAGAGGGTCTGGATGAGTGCAGAGGGTCTCATGCCCTGGGGTGAGTGAGAGAGTGAGGGTTTTGTTGAGCAGGGAGCACTTGACTGACTTGTCCGTATTGGTGAATGAATTGGCTGGTGCACGATACATCTCAATGTATACAGCATTTAGAATGCTCTTTATGACAACCAGTCTACACAAGATGATATAATAAACACGTGAAGCCCCCTAGAGAGAGTACTTCAAGTAAGTTTCTGAACAATATTAACCCTGACTCACATTGGTGTTGGCTGTGTGAATGCCTCATACATTCGTAACCATCCCAACAGAAGCAAAGTGTGTTAAGATGATCTTACAATTAGATTGTGTACAATTTAGTTTGTTCCATGCTGCCACCTACTGGGTGAACTGACAATTCTCTCAGAAAGCCTCTCAAGCCTTCTCAAAAAAAATTAAATTTTTTATAACTTTTCTCCAGACCTTTTTCTATTAACACCTTTGATTGTATTCAGTTTAAGGGATGATTTCAACTAATTTGAGACTATGTAAATTATTTTTTCTTATTATTCTGTTTCCATGAATAGTTGCAGGAATCCATGTGGACATGAGGAATGTAACCGCTAACTTTTCTGAGTTATTAGAGGTTATTAGAGGTGGAAACAAACACACATAGCTGTGGAAGCACAGTTGTGCTCATTTACATACCCTTACAGAATAACAATTGTTTTAGAGAAATGAATAACAAAATTTTTTCACTCATGTTTAGTTGTTGACTGGTGACTTTATTTTATTTATGTATTTATGTTACTTTATTTATACTTATTTATTCACTTTATTATCATCTGTGTTTACTGTTTAAATCATAATCAAAACCAAACTAACCAAATGACCCTGATCAAGTTGTGGATCGCTGGCATGACATGAATAGAACAAAACGTTTCAAGGGACAAATTATAGGCTACTGTGTATGCTGGAATAACTCAAACTGCATGAAACCTATTTGGATAATGCTCTAGATTGGCATATTACACAGTAAATTCCTGTGTTAAGATGTAGGTTATTAAGCGTATGGGAAATTTTTGCATAATTACAATAATAATTGTGAGAAAGCTTAGAACGAGAGCCAGGTTTGATGATGTCATCACAAGCGGGCTGCCTCTTATCTGTGAACTTTCCCTCGCATTGCCTTTAATTCCGTGTAGGCTATATCGCCAAAATTAATGTTCAGATCAGATGTACCGTTCCTGTTCAGTGCCGCAGTGCGTGAATAAGCAATGTAAGTGTTGTTATTAGTCATAGTATTATAAGTGTTGTTGTTATTGCCATTGAATGTAAAATGTGCAAGTACTCAAAGGTTGTAATGTTAAATGTACATTCATCCGCGTAGAAGTAGCCCATGTACACAAGCTAGCAAGTGGGCTCAGACAGCCATTTACCCTAAATGAGTTCTTTTCTTGTTTAGATATTTTTGTACCTTTTTGGTTACATAAATGCTGAACTGTGTGACAGTGATGTGCACAAGAGCTCCAAAAATGTGTTATATTCACGTATTCACGTTGCAATTCATGTGAATTTATTTGTAGTTAGGCCACTCACTATATGTTGGTGCTACCTAGTGGTCATATAGTGTAATTATTGCCTGTGACAGATTCGCAAACAGCAGATGAGTGATTTCTGTTTATTCTTTATTCTTTCCCAGAGACCACACACACACACACACACACACACACACACACACACACACACAAATGAACACATATACATATTGAACATATTTCAACATTTGTAAGAGAATTGGAAGGATTAAAGGAAGATCTGCTAACTCTGTGTCCAGCGAGTTCTCTGACCGGAGCTGTAGTCCATATCTTTCCTTTCAGTCAGAACCTACTTTCCTGGAGCCCCATACTCCTTCACAATAATAGTAGGCTAAAGGGTAATAGCCGCTGGCAAAGTGTACAGGTGTTCTAACAGATTGGCATACTTTGTCAGAATAGCATAGGCCTATCGGTAGTGCAGACTGATAGCTATATCTAGGCACTCAAGCTATATCTATCAGTTCAAGATATCAGAACAACATTTTCGTGCACCCCAAAGAAAATGTTTATCTGAAAATCACTATATTATTAAACATTTATACTAACAGATTAACAGAATTAACATCATCGTAATGAACACTCAACATGAGGCTATTTGACAAATAAAATAAATGAATGCTAATGCATGCAAGACACCTAACGAACCTTATGGAACCACACTGATATCTGCAGTCAGATTTACTCAAACTGTATTCAAACAGTACAAGTGTTTGTTTTTTATGAGTGAACTGCTAAACTGTAGATAACGAACGGTCAGTAAAAATTGCTTTTGGGTGTCACTCATAGTTTCAAAACGCAACTCTACACGGCACTCACACACTCTCCTGACTGTCTAGAGTAGACAGACCGATGTACACTCAATGAGACAGACAGAGAGGTCACCTAAAGGTATGATCCTATATCTTCGCATTAGATTGGCTGAGCTTTAATAGGAGATGCCATTCTGATAGGTATGGTGAAACATCTCAGTACAATTTAAAGAGGGGCTAAGCAACATTCTGTTTTTCTCTCGTGCGAGCTCCCTCTGAAGACACTGTATTGCATTGTGTTGCACTGCATTCTATTGGAGGCGGTCCGCGCTGCTGAACATTGCAAGTGCTGTATCTACCGCTATAGGCCACGGTGGCGCATTCTACACCGTTCGTTCGCCGTGTAATGACTAATTTTAGCATCCTAAACAGTATGAAACGGATTAATTAAATTAAAAAATTAAAAAATGTTGCATAGTGGGCCTTTAATGTTAGGCCTATGGAATACAGGTATGTGGGTGAGTTACCTTCTACTTTTGCCTCCGGGTCATACGTAGGCCTAATAGGAAAGTGTTCTGAGTTTAGGAAGTATAATTTATCCCTT
>JAGFZM010000025.1:1378676-1413862 GCA_017657215.1 Limnothrissa miodon
GTCTAGCATCTAATCAGAAGTGCACAAAGCAGCAAGTGTATACAGATTGGACAGTAAGTACTGTTAAGAGCAGTATATACAGTTATAAGGAATATACAGTATATAAATAAGGAAGTGCAGCCTGGAAAGGCGGGGAATATGGCAGGTGTAGCAACTTTCCATTGGTGTGGATTTAGCTGGTGGGGTTGATAGCTGCCTCTGGGATGGTGGAGTGTTGTGGAAAATTATTTCATTATTATATTACCAATCACCACGTAGACAGAGGTATCAGATGCTGCAGAAATGCGGCCTTTATAGAGCAATGTGTTTGTCGAAGCAGAGCTCCCGACTCATTCAAATGACATCTCTTATACCCGTTTCACATTCCTTTTCCTGACCAACTGACATCTGTTTTCCTGCATTGTTACTCATTCACTCCCCTCTGGCTCTGTCCTTATCACATGCCACACTCCCCTCTGACTCTGTCATTACACTCATCCTACCTGACTAACCTCACTTTCTCTTTCATGTTATTTTGGTCAGTTTATGACCCCTCTTGACTACTAACAAATGACCATCTGCTGAACTCACCTTCCTCTGTTATCTTAACACCCAGATTTAACCAGCATTATTATAATCAACTTCTTATACTATTATTCTTATGTATGTTTGATATTTTTAACCACAGGAGGTCTTGGATTGGGAGACCCTCTGGGCCTTGGGTCCCAGGCTTCCATGTTTCTTGCATTGGGGGCTTCTTGTTGCTTGGTTTCGGTTTCTACTTATAACCGTCTGTAGGAATGATGATCAGGAATGGATCATCACGCTATAGGGTTCCTACCATATACCTAGGTTTTCAAAGATGGCATGTAACTTCAGTTGGGGTGTAGAGACCATATAAGGGCAATATGCAATCTATTTAAAATGCTCCCAATAATGAGCTGTGCTCTGATTCGCTGCTGTGGCATGTCAGTGTTGCAAAGCTCATTGAGATAATATGTACATTTTGCTAATGTAAGAAATTGCATAGGCATAAAAATAAGAAATATTGGAATATTTTAGATGATGCAGAGGAAGACAGCCTATGTGTAAATTCCCCAATTTCAATAAGACGCTTCTCAATTGTAAGTTTGTAGGTTTGTACTGTATAGGGTTCTGTAGAAGCCATCAACAGATAGGCCTCTTAGTGGAATTTGTGAGATCTGCTCACCACACAACCAGAGACCAGGTAGTACAATTCTAATAGAAAACCAAACAAACCTATAAAACTGCACTGATTAGTGTACTGTAGACAAAGTGTGGTAGTGGATTTTTTTTGTGTTTTTTGTTATTGAGGTCAGATCTAATCCAATCTACTCTCTTAAACTCACACACCCATACTTTGCCCTCTCTTAGCCTATACTCAGTTGAGATTTTATATTAAAAGAAAATTATAAGTAGCAGGCAATGTGTTTTAATGCCATAATTACACAATATTAGCAGTGAAAGCATGGCAATCTGCTTCTTAAATGTTTCAATTCTGTTTCAATAGGAAGAATAGGAATTAGCACCCCACCCCCAATCCCTCCCTTGTGGTTAATTTATGGTTCCTGTAGAGAGTAGACCTATAGAACCTTCTATACTCTTTGGTTCCAGGAAGTGGCTTGTCATAAAGGGTCTTGCTCCATCTACAGTACCATCTGCCTTGAAGATGATCTGTGTACTGTGTATTCTGGAACTACTTTGTTGGTCCAGTGCTGTATCCTTGTAGTTGGAATGAAAATGACAAAATCTCCAAGTTTGATTGAATTAACGTTCTCTCTGAAGACAGGTGAGGTAGGGTTTTTTAATTATTATTATTTTATTTTACTGTTCTTGTTTGTTGTTCAATACAACTTAAACCTACAGCCTAACTTGCATCAAAAACAATAACTTTCCTACACCTCCTATTGAATCCTTTGGTTGTATGCAGTTTATCTGACAAATTTGACAAAACTGCAAATTATCTGGAGACCAACAGAGCATGTCAACTACAAACATGCATAGCCTGAATTTCCCTCACAAGATCAAAAGCGTATACATTCAGTAAATTTGGCCTTCATTGGCTGAGAAATATACTTGGTCATAACAATCTCAGCTGCCAGTCCTAACCCTAAGAACATAAAATAAACATAAATGAGCAACTATACTAACGATAGTTGAAACCCCCCCACCAACAGCAAATCATACAAATTTGTCAAAGTATTCAAACATTTATACCATACACATAAAATGTAGAGCATTACAATAAGCATCTTTGATGACATTTCAGCCTTCCTGTTGAAAACTGTACTCCCCTTTCAGGCCACGTTGCAGAAGAAGTTAAGCTTCCCCTCACAGTCTCTGTTCTCCCACTGGCCATCACTGGCGCTGCGAGCCCCACAGCTGTAGTTCTGGACTGGGCAGCTGGGCAGTGAGCCCTGGGTGAACTTCTGGTCCTCCTGGTTGCTCTCACTCACCCACAGCCATTCTCCAGCAAGGAAGTGCAGGCTGGTCCAAACTAAGGGGGTTTGGGCGTCGTTGGCCATAGTGTCTGCCACAGCTGTCTCAATGTCAGTGAGCAGGCTGGCGAGGTCGGCGTACTTCGTCCTGCAGAACAACAGAGCCTCCTCCCAAGACATCTTCTCAGGCACCAGGACAATCCTACGCCATTTGTAACAGAAGAACGTGTGTTCACTTGAACAGTTGTCACTGCGCCACTTCCCATTAGACTTTTCAATCACAGTACAAGACTCAGCAGAGGGCTCTCCACGGGCCCAGTTCAGGTAAACAGATATATCTCCATCGGTCCAGTACCACAGCACCTTAATTTGCTGTAAACCAATCCAACTAGCATCTTCCATTTGGGCCTTGGCCAGGATGGCATTTTCCTCATGGCTTGTTATTGTGGACAGGCTAGTGTAGTGTGTAGTGCAGTAGTCCTGAGCATCAGGAAAAGACTTTTTGATGTTTACGAAGATGTGCTGCCGATACCAGAGGACTCCCTGAGCTAGTCCACTCAAGACCACCCAAAAAACAAAGCCAGGAGTTGCCCTCATATTTGCTACAAAAAGACTGAATCAAGGCTGTAGATGTGGTACTCTAGAGTTGCAACCAGATACTGATCTGGAACACATTCAAATGGCTATTTCTCCTTTTTACAATGCAAAGCAGGTGTCCGTACAACATGTGTAAATATACCCAAATATGTTCACAAAAGAAAACTCAAAAATGCTTAACTTGAACAAGAACACTTGTAGACAAAGAAAGCAATGTGCTAAAACCTTCCAAAAAATACCTTAACAAAGTACATTTGTTATTAATCAAATGGATCAAATCAAAACATATATATCTCAATTTGTAATGACATTCACATGCTACAGTGTAAGCATTTATTTCTCATGTGTTAAAATGTTTTGGGATGCAGTTCTTTTTCTGAAAATAAAATAAAGATGTCTCAAAGACCAACTTGCATTTTATACAAAATTATACAGGCTATGACTTCCAATAATATTTCTAATAATATTCTCTCATTAATGATCAAACATGTTTACAGATACAGTGTCTTTGATACCACAATGTTGCTTAGTCCAAATAAGCTTTGTGAGTAGGCTGGATTTTAGTGATGCCAATGCTGATTGGTAGAGTGTGGAAGTTGAGGTGGTGGAGGAGGAGGAGGTGGAGGCATAAACATCCCTGGGAAGGGCTGAGGGGGCCAGGGCATATGCGTTGGAGGTGGGGCTGGATACATCGGAAAATATGGTGGTGGAGCCTGAAATGGAGGGGGATACCGTGGGTGGTGGTCATAACCACTTTCCATGGGCGGAGGTGGGTGGAAGTGTGGGTTTGGCAGGTGGGGTTGATAGCTGCCTCTGGAGCTAGGGGGTGGAGCTCTTGGACTGGGTGACCCTCTGGGCCTTGGGCCCCAGGCTTGCCGTGCCTCTCGCCTGGAAGGCTTCTTGTTGCTTGGTTTTGATTTCTCCTTATCACTGTCTGTAGGAATGAATGGATACATCATCACAATGTGGAGTCCCTGCCATACATCTACCGATATGGTTTTTCCAACTTCTTTTCTGGGGTTTTGAAAGATGGTATGTATTTTAAGTTGGGCATAGTGCATCAATCTCTTGCAGATTGCAAAGAGACACTTTATAATTGCAATCTTGTAATGTGTAAGGTTTCGTACTAGCCAACATAAAACGGCTTCAACCGCAGTTTGAAACTTATGAAGCCTCGTCTGCTCGTAAAAAGGGAATTTCTTTATATTTTCACATGCCCCATATAACTCAAAATCATAGACCTTGCATATTTCAAAAACAGAGAGCACCCTTAGCGGCACACTGGAGAAAACATGCAAGAAGCCTATTTGTGGCCCCCTTTAGACAACCATGTAGAAGGTTCTGCTCAGCAGCACTGATCTTATTACCAGTTTCTGCATTCTCCTCTTTCCTCTGTCCTTTCAGCCTGCGTTTGGCCAGGTGCTCTTGCTCATCATCACTGTAGTCCAGAGCCTTAAAGAGAGAGAAAAAGAGATAGGGGTGGTCACATCTTTCCAGAGTGATTTACTTTAGCTCACACTGGCAACAATCATACAACAACAAGAATAAATATCCAAAACTAATGCTGCATCACTGAGGGGTAAACCACTAAGCATCGCAATAAGCACTAACCTCTGGTGGTGGCTCCTGGTCATTTTTCCAGGAGGCATCAGATCCTTTTAGCCTGAAGAGACACATGTTTTTAGAGAGACATTCCAACCATAAATGTCCATAATATGAAGAGGAAACTTAGTGCCTAATACGTGGGGACCATGTTGAGGCCATACATGTTGACTAGCTCCAATGCCCCTATGTGAGAGTGCCATGATGTGATCTGGTGTGGTTAGATAACTAATGGGAGTTGGTAACTGGGGAGCTCACTGTTTAAGCCTTTCAGTGAAGATGTAGTCTGTGAAGTCCTTCACCCCTGGGGCAAAGTAGACAGTGGCCTTTTGCGCGAGTTCCTTCTCAGTGATGTCCCTGTCGGAGTTAAACCTTAGCACGTAGAATGGCTGCACCACCGGCCCAAACACCTCAAACACCTGAGTACGGATACAGGGTTAAGGCTAACTTGCATGTTCAGCATAGTTTACAAAAATGCAGACAAATTCCATCATACTATGCACACATTCATCCTCATGTCACACAATACAATACACTGATACAGGTGTATCACTATTCTTTAACTTTAAGATTATCTAGTAAGGACCAAGTCAGACCAAGCATGTAAAACCAGTGTGGTTGAGACGAATACTGTTAGTGAAAGATGAAGTCATAAAGTCTGAAATACTTAAGTTTTCTCACCTTACCAATGGCCTCTCTTTTTTCATTGAATATCACACTGTCATCATTGAGAGGGGGAGTATCCTTGAATGACTGCACTATCACTGCAGAATAAGAAATACATATTTCAGAAGGCTTATCTACAACAGCAGCTACCTGGAGCAGTTTCATTTTTTCCAAGAATCGTTGCTTTTCTATAGAGGAAAACTTTTAAAATGTTTCAAATGCTAATACTACAAATTCCAGAATGTTTTGTAAGTGTTGTTACGACCCAGGCTCGTTTAGGACATAACCCAAATAGAGACGAACACCAATATGAGCAACAAAAGAAAATTTATTTATCAAGAAGCATAGGTTATGTTTAGGGGATACAGACTTTAGTTTAGTAAATGGTAGTGAGAGAAATGCCAGCAAGGATCAGAGTTAGGGTGGTTTGTGATTGTGTGAAGTTGCAATAGTATGCGAGTGCGTGGGTGTGTGTGTGGGGTGCAATGTAAGCGGAGAAATGTGTCAAAGTGGGAGTGTCAAAAAAGAGAGTCTCTAGCGCACCGGATGGCTTAAACTTTTAAAGCCAGCCTCTAGGTGCAGCCAATTCTAATAATCACTCTGGCAGCCCACGCCAGCCTAAACCCTGCAGTAGTCCAGACCAACCTAGGCGCAGAGGGGCGTAACAGTGTGTTGCCCCCTCCTATTCGGCTGACAATCCAAGTCCCCTGAACAAACTTAATCCACCCATTCACAAAAATGGCCAAACAAAGGACGGTAAATAGGAGCTTTTAAGACAAGTTCGCAGAACATCTGTTTAATGTAAAGCACAACTTTTTTGGTTCTTACAACTTAATGATTATGCAAAATTTAGAAGTTTGTTTTCATATGAAAACAAATGAGAAGGGAAACATACCCAATTACAGTACACAACAAATATTGAGTTTGGCCTTACACTTCATCCCTGCTAATTTTTACCCACTGTGAATTTGAGTTTAAACCCATGGTTTAACGGTAAGTTTTATGACATGAAATAACTTTTTCCTCATTATACTAGTATCAGACTGCATATCATTTTCTTATTGTATGAGGTTTTAAAAATCTGAAGAGGGTCATTTAAAACATTCAAATGCAGAAAATGGCAAGTTCCCTGGAAAAGTTTTTTGTGAATGCTTTTGAATTCAGTGATTCTGTCCACATTTTAACATTGGTTAAGTCATAGGGTCTTGCCTCCATTCACAGGGACAGTTACAGATGAAGTCAGAAAAGTGATCATACCAAGCTTCTCAACGATGCTTGAGATGAGACCCATGGGCTGGAGTTCTGTGTCTTCTGGAACACTGATGTGAAGATCCTCCACGGCAGGCAGCTCCTACACACACAAACACACACGCCATTTGATGTATTACACAATAAAGTGACTAACTTGTAACTATAGGCCAGTGTTTAATAACAAGAAATCAGAAGGTTCTGCTGCCCCAGTGCATTTTTCTATTACATCTATGAGGACTTCGTCTTGTGTCTTGGGAGGTGCTGCCGCCTTTCCTTTTCCCAAATCATCTTCTTGATCGCCTTCCTCCAAAACAATATGCAGCGGCCCAGAGGAGGAGGAAGACGAGGAAGAGGAGCACGATGAGGAGGATGAGGAGTCCGACTCTGAATCACTTAAGATAAAAACAGTAGGAGAAAAAAAAACTGTATTCGACAAAAATTGCAATATAAAAAAACACCATACAACTGCGACAAGGGCGGTTACATTTACTATTAAAGGCCTTCCAATAACTAAAACAATGTCAGACAATTAAATGGACCGTCTTTCACAAGATAGTTTGCTATCAAATCTGCCTATGTAAATACTATAAGATCTTTTAAGATTTTTAAATGCCTTTGTTGCATGCAATTTGTTATGCAAATTAGCTGAAATAGCCTTAATCCTACCATTAAAACCTATCCTACCTCTGTGTCTTCATTAAGTCTAACTGTGAGACTTACCTGTCTGATGAGAAGTCATCTGAACTATCTCCTCTGTACTGAGTGATGCTGTTCAGTCCCTCACTTTTCTGAAGAAACTCAAGATTCCTGGATGAAGCCAAAGCAGATTGTGACGCCATCTTTACATCGTTAGTTGTTACTGGTGGAGTTGCAGTAACCTCCATGTCCGCTGTTGACACAAACTGCCAATTCTCCTGTTCTGCTATGTGCTTTGACAAAGTGTCTTTACAATTCGTGGCAACACTTTCCTCCACTGTTGCAGCGTCTTCGATAGTCTTGGTGTCTGTTTCACCCGTTGATAAGACACCCTCTGATGATCCTACAGTCACATCCTTCTGCTTAATTTCAGGTACACTCTGAATCTCACTCGTAGCATTTTCACTTGACGACTTTTGTCCTGGATCCTGTCTATAATTGCAATTCATTGCACTCGAAGTGGTCGATGAGGTTGTGTCCATATCCTCCGATCTTGCAGGCTGGGTCTCCTGACTTGTTGCCAGGTTAGTAACGTTACCACTCTCAATGCGTGTATTATCATGCCCTGAGGTCACTGACAGATTGTTCACGATTGAAGGTCCGAAATTATTGACTGTTGTCTCTTCGGGAGTCTGATGTTCACAATACTTGAGGGATACGTCGTCATCCATTTCTAAATCTGTGGACAATAACGTTAACTGGTGTTGATATTATTCGTATCGTTTTAAGTTTAAGTCAAAACGCTAAGTAAATATATTCCCAATGCCGTTCTGTCGCCTATGCAACGTTGGGAACTAACGTTACCGCGCGTAAAGGAAATTCAGGATTTGCAAACATAATAATAGTGAATCGTATACTTCACGTGTCAAAGTTACTAGTTAGCTTGCTAACGTTAACTCACTGCTGTGATGCACATCAGTTTACCCGTTAAACATCGATAGACTGAAATCCGAGAGAAAACAGCTGTGAAAACGAATTAATAACTGTATCAATTATTTGCCTGATAGAAACGACATGGTTAAGTGCATCTGTCCGTTGTAAATCTAACAACTTCTAGCAACTAAATGTCCATTAACCCAAGCCCAGTTGAACCTCGTGCATAGCCCTTCACGTGGTTCAACAGAATGCCAAGTGGAAACATTTGAGTACCAAAATAAAAGCCATCTCGTGAGAAAAAATTGTGAAGTAACCAAACTCTATCCAAATATCATCCCGAATGTCTCGTGAGAACGCAAACATTCATTAAATCCACGGTAAAGTAAATTCACTGTTGCAATTAACCTATATTTCTCTGCACTTAATGAACGGAAGTTTATTCTCTCTGAATGTAGGAATACACTTCCGGCACGCACATTGTCGCAATAAAAGTCTGTGAACCGAAAACCCGAACGTTTCTATCAAATAATTGAAAAATATTCTACATTTGCCCGTTGTGACACAACCCTGCATTTGCCCGTTGTCTACAGGCTACACCATCGTTATTGTTATGTTGGTCAACTTTTGTTGAGGATAATTATTAGAATAGGTATTAAAAATCCGAAGTTGTAGGCTATAGGCTACTGCAGTATCAATAGGCTACTGCATTTTTTTTTTTACAGTAGCCTACTGTATTATGCAGGCTATAAATGCAATAGGCCTATTTTGGACACGAAAAATTAAAATAAATAAAAAAAGAATATATATATATTTTAATAAATAAAAACTAGGCCTACTATAAATGTACTGCATGAATAGTACATTGTACTGCAAAAAAAATGGGTACAAAAAGCCTTATTTTTCTGTGATACAGGCTGTATGTTTTTTTTTGTTTTGTTTGTTTGTTCTGACATTGTTCCTTATTTTTCATTTGTTATTTTGTTTGTCTTCTCTCCTGGTGTAATCAGCTTTTGAGTTAGGCCTATTTTGAACAAGAACTGCGTGGTTCTTCCTATACATCAATGAGAAACTGAAAAGAGACAGACAACATGCTTGCAATAGCCTAAATCTTTATTGTAGTCTAGCCTACTGCTTATCAGTAAACAGTATTTGAATTTGCTATGTGGAAACTAATTAGCCTAAGAGCTTTTCTTAAACAAAATCAGCAAAGCACTAGATAGGCCTATCGTTTCTTGGTTTGTCATTTCTATTATATATATTCACTTAAATAGTTCTCCATTTGAAAGCCTTTTATCCTAAATTTCTTGAGGAATAGATACAAGAGAAAATTGTAAACAATCTGTTACTCAACTCACAATGGAGAATATTTTCTTTAGTAGCAAGATAATTCATTATATTTACATTCATTGTCTGAAAAAGAAAATACTATGTCCCAAAATAGGAAAGACTGTGCGACATTATGGTGAAGCAGTTTTTGAGGAAACTGTTCCACCATCGACTATTTCAGAAGAGGAACACACCAGAGGAGAATGACACCAAATTCTTGGGGCCATTATGAAATCCACTTCCTGGTGCTTCTGGCCCTTAGTACAGTTCAGTTGATGTTCTTGGCCATCTGTCATGATGGCCTCATGCAATGCAATGGCAACAAAGCCATGTGTTACAAAACAAACAAAATGTACAGGTAATGAACATCCTAAGATTAGATTTATGGAAAACGAAATATCATTGCCATCCACTGAAACCAGTGAAGAAGGCCTAATCTTGCATTAAATTACACAGGAGAATCAATCCTTCTGTTGTGCTAATGCTGTATTGGATCATTTGATCATTAAACAATCCCTGATCCACCTGTCAGGTATTACAAGATGGCTGACCACACCTGGACAACCTATGGTTATGGCCATTCATTGTGGTGAACTTTGTCATTTTTCTTCTTCTCGTTTTTCTCTTTTTGCAGCCTCTCCAGCTCTGCCTCATACATGATCTCCTGGATCAGATATTTTTCCCTGCGCATGCGATCCCGCAAGTCTTTTGGCAAGTCTGGAATTAGGTAAGCAATAAGGTTCTTGATGGTGAAAACCATGTGCTGTGTCAAAAAATTAATACAGAAGAAAATCAGTCAAAATGTTGGCAATCAGGCAAAATATGCTTTGACTAAAACCTGGTTTATGAATGCCTCCAAATATCCATCAAAACATACACATCTAACAAAGAATCTGACAAGGAATTAACCTCAAATACAATGATGAAAGCCAGACGAGCAGCCAAGACATGCCAGAATTGCAGTGTGTAAGAATATGGCTCTTCAGAATTGTGATCCTCTCTGTAGTCACGGTATCTAAGGGCAAACAAATAATAACCACTAAAGCTGGGATTTTTTTGGTTGTTAAACTTAACTATTGGTAGCTTATATACTGTATGGAATAGTTCATTCAAATGCAACAATATATCAGTCAATTCATCATTTTAGTTATTAATTTAATTATTGAGCTCAATAGAGGAGGACATACCTGCAATACCTCACAGGGTCCCCAAAAAGTTCGGATCCATTTGTCCGTGGCTGGGACTTGCTCTCAAAATCTGACACCCGGAATATTGAGAGACTTGCATTTACATAGCCCATCATACACCTACAAAACAGGACCGTGAATAAATATGGGTTATGGTACACTACATGTCCAGATGCAGGACTGACTTTACCACTTACTACTATTACTGTATGCTTGAAATTAATGCCATTTGAAATCAAATGGCATTAAAGCAATGTCGGGCAAGACTTTAATTCATGTCTACATAAGGGTGACACAAACCTGGTTGACACCATGACATTGGTTGGCTAATGTCTGTGGTTGTTGTGTCAGTTTTTGAAATGTAGACTTTGGAATATAGACAGCACAAAAACTAAATGAAACATGAATAAGGTGTCTTAAATGCTTACAATGTGTCATGTAATATTTAATAACAGACTCCTGTCACCCTTATGTGTTACATAATGTTTTGATTCAACAATGAATAGTAATGGTTAAAAAAGGTCCGCAAATTGCTCTTTATCTTGAAAAATGCAATCCCATACCTCTCACCAGCACGTCCCTGTCCAGCACAAGGGCCGTACTTGTAGGCATAAACTAGTCGTGGGATGAAGTCTGAGGTAATTGCAATGACAAAGGCATTGCTGATGACAGACAGAATGCCAATACCCTCCAAAATGCCATACCAGATTCCTATATTAAAACAACAAAACAAACAAAAGTAAAACACCTAGAACTGCAAGCATCAACAACACCAGCCATTCAGGTTTTGACTTTTCAAATCATTGCTGAAATAGTACAGGCAATTTTCCTCTGCGAAGACTAATCAAAATTATGGCTTTTACCAATGTCTTTGGCTTGGGAGGGCAAAGGTCGACGCCACTGTGTGACAAATTTGAATGCATCCAGGCGGATCTCGATAATGTTGTTGAGGAGGGCCAGGAGAGGGGCCAGGGGGAAAGCTGCCACAAAGATGGTGGTGAAGCCGAACTGCAAGACTGAGGAAAACAGTACTGAAAATGTGAGTGCAGACACACACTTTGGGCAGTGTTGCTTTAGTAGATTGTTAGTTAACAATCCAATTTGACTCCAGTTAAACTAAGTTTTATAAATAAATTCTCAAGAATAAAAACGGACATGGTGTTTTGTCTAAATAATGGATTGATGTATTCATAAACTTTAGCCGATAATTTGGGTAATGACATACTCATCTCCAAGTATTCATCAAACAGGCCATAAGTGTTCATGGGCTGGAGGTTGTAGTCTTTTTCCCACTGTGGGAAGGCATCCGTGGCCTTCTGGCCAAACTCCTTCCTGAGGCGTCTCTGCGTCCACCAATTCTGGATAAGCCTAAAAGCAGAGGGAGGTGAGAAGACCGTGAACTAACAATGTTCCTTAATGAGCCGACAACTATTGTAAACACATTTGTGATTGCCCTTTAGCACTTATTAATCTTGTTCCCATCATGTTTTTTAAGACAACTTAATTATTTTTAAAACTAAATTAATATCCTTGTTACAAAAACAATTGTGCTGTGAATTCAGAAACAAACACATTCAATTTAAAAATCAGGTCATTTATGATGTGTACTGACGGATTAGAAAAAATACACTGCAGGTCCCATAAGTCAAATAACGGTCTTGTGTTAGCTAATGGATCCTTGACAGCAATTTCCTATACCTTCCTAAATAAATGTATGTGTTATGAAACAGTAAAGACACATGATACACAAACAAACAAATACAATTACTGGGGTTCCTCCCAAAACTAACAGAACGTAGTTAGACCGAAGCTTATTTAAAAGGACATAGGACAGTTATAGAAACCATATGGATAGGGTTGGGACGACAATGGAATTTTCAAGATCAGAAAGAAAGAATTGCACAAATGATACATAAGAATGTATCACCACAATGATATTACTGATAAAAAGATCCCACAAGTGGTAAGGCTTTAGATCATGGAAACGCATTAGAAACGTGGAATGGAACTCATCTGAGTCAATAATGAAATGTAGTAGCATAGTCAGTTGTAATAGTGATAACTGTTTGCCTTGTAAACAGTCGTAGAGCTGGGCGCATAGTGAAAGAATGCTTATGGTTAGAAGCTTTTAAGGTGATTAGTTGCAGGCTCTTCCTTACGCATGCTATCGATTATCGTGCCAACCCTACTCACGGATATCCCAGCTCCATGAAGTTGTTCCAAGTTTGCTTGAGCACCATAATGATTCCCATCTGCATGAACAGGTCTATAAGACAGCCACTGGGATGGCACTAAAAGGGGGGAGGGGAAGGGGGGCAGATTTCTCATGTTACCCTGTTAGCACTTCTATAGCCAAACAGTTAATGCCAATATGGAGAGGCACAGTGAAACACCCATTACCTCCTCCAGCTTCCAGCGGTTGATTAGTCGAATGTAGGCCCCTGGACGACCAGTAAACCTACCAGTTGAAATAAAAAGTGAGTAAACAAAGCGAACTTGGTAATAACAATTGTAAGCCTGCAACGATTTACTCTGTGTACATTATGGGCCTCATTGTGTGGGTTTCTTTGAGTGTAGGGCTGTCTGTATGGACCAAAGTGAAGGAAGTGAAAAAGAATGCATTGGTGTGGCATCTGCTAGTAGACACATTTTCTCTGTATAAATAGTATGTTTCTCTGGGTCAAAAAACTAATAAAACAATAAAAAACACAATTGTGTTACAACTCATCATCAAAATTATGTGTTTACAGTTGATAAGGACAGAGCAGGCATCATTAACTCATTTTGCCTTACAGTATATGAGGACTTAACAGGACGTACTGTACAAATTCACTGTAACTTCTTACCTTCCGAGGAAGAACGCAATGTAAAATGTAGAGCTGTTAAGATTGACAAACTGGAAGAGGAACATTTTCAGAGTGAAACTATTCTCCCATTCTGATTCAGTTCTTGGCTGCTCTGTGTGTTCAAAAGAAAAAACATACTCCTTTAGAAAACTTAACTAAATGCATAATCATTAATGTTAAATGTTAATGTTAAATTGTTTAACAAATTAAGTCAATAGACATTTGAAGATCACATTGGCTAAGTCAAATTTGACATTTTTGTGTTTTGTGGCTTAAGCGTGTCACAAACCCAGGGAAGACATTGTTTTTTTTTTATTTGCATCCTTTTAAAAATCATCCACAAGAAATTCGACGAACAATTTAAATTGCAAATACTGGAGCTGTCAGACTGCTCATGATTTCTATTCCCTCCTTGTTTGAGGCCCAGGCAAACTATATGATACATTTATCTTGACTCACCTAAGTTGGTAAGCAGAAGCGCAACTTTTTCATACAACTGGAAACAAATAGACACAAAAACACTCAATCTTGAGGCAATAAACAAATATATTTAAAAACAAACAAACAAAAAACACCAGGAACCCCGGTTGGTGTTGTTGATGACTGTGTGTGACAGCACTGACTCACCACGTTGAGAAGCATGATGATGCAGAAGTTGATGAAGACTGCTGTTCCAGTGGTGGCCACCTGAGAGTTATTCCTGATGAGGGCCCAGTCAAAGGCAGCAAATGTGCTTACTGTCACCACACGGTAAATCACTATGCCAAAGACAGCAGCTATCACCACCAGAATCTGGGAAGGGAGACTGTACAGTGAGTTTACAGCAAACCAGTGTCGGTAATCAGCTGCCGTGACAGACAAGTAAGCACATACTTGTGTCTGAGTGTATTGTAAGGCAACATGATTATTTTGATTAATTGTGCTATGACAATGATTTAATATGACTATTTGTTAACTTTGGAAAGATATTATATTACTGTATTTGTGACATAACATTTTTAGGGCTTTCACATTTGTTTCATGTGCCCATGATAAAGTTCTCTTCATGGTGTGAGTAATGTGTCATGCAGTAAAGACACCAATATGAAGTTTACTAGTCCTACTTTGACTTTTAAATTTTTTATTTTTTTATTTTTTTTCATGTACACATTTCAGACGCTTTTATCTAAAGTGACTTACAGCTGTCATCTACAACTCACAGTTTGCTTCAGGGCCAGTCTCCCCTAGAGCAACTTAGGGATAAAAGCCTTGCTCACTATGGCAGCCACAATTCAAACCCACAACTTCCATGCTACCAGTTACAAGCTAGGTTTTTTAACCCCTCTGCCACCACCACTCACACCACCATTTTTACATGATTATTTTACGGAAAAATATAATAATTTATTTTTTGGTTTTGGTTTATTTGCATTTATATTTGCACAGACCTACAGTTATTAGTCACACAATTTTGTTAGTTGCAATAAGGATTAATATTATAAAATCAGTGCAATAGTAGACCGTAACAACCCAAGGTGATGAGAGAAGTGTATGAATGATGCAGTAAGGTGTGTAGGTTTTGAAGAGTAGGCCTAAGTGCAATGACTGAAGAGGTGTCTTCAAGTCATCTCTCTGACATTTGTTAACTTCAATTATCAGGGAGCTCAATTCAAGTCCAGTTCAATTATCAAGGAGCTAAAATGAAAATGACTTGGAATGCCTGTACCAGAATGATATATTATATTATAATATTACGATATTGCATATATATTGCAAATATATATTTTGAATATGAGATAATATAGTGACAGGATGAATCGGATTAGGCTAAAAATGAGCAAATACAGCTAACAGAGACAAAGTCTAAATACTAATCATGATTCAGGTCAAATGAAACAAATGGCATCTATCCTGAGACCTGTGTGAACCCTCCTGGAGACATTAACAGAAGAAATTAACCTTCTGTCCCCCTGCTAGTGCCTATAGTGTTATCTGTCTTCTTTTTTTTCTTTGTGTGTGTGTATGTGTGTGTGTATGTGTGCGTGTGTCCTATAGATAGAAGTTACTCCCCTATGTAAGAGTAAAATATTAAAGATCAATAGTACTAGTATTCATTAAGATCTATCCATAATTTGGGAGAACTAACCATGAAAAATATTCCTGATGCGGACACGATGAGTCTGCTGTATTTGTCAGTAAATGCCTGGTAGGGTTCCGGCTTCCCTGATATTGGGTTCATCCTCTCCTTCTTCGAGTACTTGGCCTCAAACTGAGGCCGGATATCTTCCTGTGAAAGACCATGAGCATGCAGTAAACAAGTAGCCTTTACATTCCATCTCTGCAAAAAATCTAGTTGATCTACAAGTCATGTGCTTTAGATAAACACAATAAATCACCCCAAAGGGTTTTATTGTGTGTGGGGTAATTCTTATGAAAGCCTCATCTTGACATGCTTTTGCTGCATAATACTTGGTTATGATAACTGCTTGGTAAATGTCTACCTCTTCCTCCTCCCAGTCGACTAGGTCCCAATCATAGGCCAATACCGCTCGTCTTCTCTTCCAGAACTCCAGAAACACTGTTGCTGCATGGTCACAAGAAACACACACACACACACATGCATAGAGAAGGGAGAGAAAAAAGAGAGAGGGAGGGAGGGACGGAGGGAGGGAGAGAGTGAACAACTGTGAAAGGGGGCAACTATTGTGGACAGAGTCCTCAGGGAGAGGTTACCTATTGGCAACATATTTGCTAACTTCTGACATGATGAGAGCTGAAGGCTAGCGCCTCTTTCTCTCAGTCTGTGCTCTGGGCGCCAGTCGATTAGCTCCTTTTTCATGCGCCCAGTAGAAGACCACGCTGTTTACAACTGAGACCAAACCCAGTACTGCATAGAATCCAAAACAAAGGCCATTCAACAGGGTCCCGCTGTTACAAGCCAGGCTTTTCATTCTGGAAGACAGCTGATTGTGTGATTCTCAGAAGGGAGTGTTCTGGAAGGTTTTGCGTCTCTTTGACCTTAAGGTATGTTAAGCATTCTTAGAGTCAAAAGTAGTTGAAGAAGAGCATGATACTTTTGCCAGGCATGTTACAAATATGCAAATGTAACATTTGCAGGTTCAGTTTGTGTTTGAGGAGATTAATGTACTTATCTAGCAAACTGCAGGCTGAGGCAGTCTTGTTAGTCTGTTGTCGTGCATAGTTTCTCTCCAGGGTGCATAGCTGCCTCTCTTCCAGTATTCTAATTTTACTAATGGCTTCAACGCTTTCAATTGAAAGTGACATATCAGACAAAAGAGGCACTTCAAAACACCAGACCACTTCATTCTTGTTGTCTAACATTTTCGCACACTCATGTCATTGCTTTATGGTTCATAAAGTAAAGATGAGTGACCTTTGCCTTACACTTGGAGATGGTGTTTGAAAAAAAAACACACACACACAAATGCCTTTAAACATTGAGAATGTTTTCAAGTCTTTTAAAGTATGTCTATCATGGTACGGTTCTGCTTGGATTCTTCCTAATAATAACCCAATGTCACAAGTGATTTGAATGATTTTCTTATGCCTGAATGCGCAGTCAATTTTATCTCTCATGTCACTCTGTTGACAGGCAGTATAATGGTTTATGGTGCACTTGCCATTTTTAACTGTCATATATTTGTCAGCATTTCTTTGAAATATTTGATACTCTTCAGTGCAAGCAATTGCATTCATTAATATGAAATATGTTGCGATACCTGTATTCAGACCCATTTCTTCCGTGTTTTTAAAATACTTAACACATTTAATCGGGAGGTATAGGCTACGATTTAGCTATAGGCTTATCAAACATTTGACTGGATAGCAACAGAAAGACAGAGAGCAAAGATGACACCAGAGACCCAGACGACAAGAAACAACAGAGACAGGTCAGGAGAGCAACACCAATAAAATGTATTCGACAGAAACAATGATCACAAATGGGCAAGAAAGTTCTACACTTTTAAATCACATGTCTTAAATTAAATGTTGAAGTTATAGTAGCTTCCATACAATGTCGAAGGGCAGTAGCTTCCATACAAATAAGCTAGTTTAACTACATTTAGTAGCGTGGCTGTAGTGAAGCTACAGCATGAGTAGCATATGACTGATAGCTTAATTTAGCTTTTTCTGGCAATGAAGAGATCCTTAAAGTTATATTATCAAGCATCAGCTCACAGCAGCAAATCCTCTAGGCTGCACATGGAAGATCAGTTCATTGCAATAATGTGATTTGTCATTTGATGCGTCAGTCATGCCATAATAGTCCACAATGTATGATCATATCACAGTAAACAGGCATACAGTAGGCATATCAATAGGTTATATACTAATCAGTTACTATTGTATAGCTATTGAGAGAGCTGTTTTTAATCAATACAGGAAGAGTCTAGAAGAAAGTTGGATTATTAAATAGGCCTTTTTGTATTAGAAATGTAGCTGTTTTGAACTACTGTCATTTTTAGCTACATTTGGTCTTAAATAGCTTTGGTGTAGTGAAGTTTCATCTGATGTGGAGTAACTGGTGGATGCTTAGTTAACTACATTTCCTGATTAGCTTGCCCAAGTGGTTATAATATATTGTTACACAGACAACTGAGGATAACAAAAGAGACAGGCAATATTATTGCACATAGGCTATACTTATGAAAGAGGTCAGAAGAGGATCCAATAAAATGTAGGTTACAGTAGGCCTATGTAGCCTGTGAGGCAGATGGACAATGACAAAAAGTTCTATGCTGTTACATTTTTAAATGTTTTCAAAAGTTGGGCCTGCTGTAAAACTTTTCAGGGTTTATTGCTTATATTCTAGTGCTACAGTATTTCAAGAAAAGGAGCAAGTAGTGGATTGTACTTTTAACTGTGAAATTGGTGGATTTATAAAACCTTGCCATTTTGTGCGCATACACCTGCAAGAAAGTGTCCCTCATCTTTTTAAGATATACAGGAAAGTGTCCCTCATTTGAGGTTGAGGGAGTTGGCAGCCCTAGTAAGGTTGTTTACAAGAATTTCTCAGTTTCTTTGTTCTTTTAATGTTTTTTTCAGTAATTTAATTTCCTCATTTTAAAAAAAGTAAAAAAGGGAAAATCACAATTACTTATAGCAACTTTTACTTCCTCACGCAATATAATCACAACAACAAACTAAAAATCACCGCAACTTTAATCGCATTTTTTGGGAAAAGCTCCCGCAACATCAGGTATTTTAGGCCGCAACAATCACAAAAAAGGCCTGCGAAATCCTGGAGGGACTGTGTATTGTATTACTGCTATAATTATAGTCTGTCCACCACTCAGTTTTGAGAGAATAAGTAGCAATTATTTCAAGAACTGCACTTCAAATGCACGCAAGTTAAACATAAAGCAACTGCCATCATCTGTACGAAAATATACAGTACAACCACACTCCACACAACAAGTCTGCTGGACCTATAAAACAGCGCTTACATTAGAGATGTATGTGCTGTTTATTGTCTAGTGTGAGCAGCATTCTCCCAGATGGGGCCTCCTCTGAACAGCAGCCTCTCTGACGCCCTGCCCTCCATCAGTGAAGATCACCTACCTGCCAGCACAGGTGAGCTACGGCTACAAGCCCCCATGGGGAGCAATTTCATGGCCAGTCTCTCATCACACAATTCAGCTATCCATCATCTATCTGTCAGACATTCCACTACCATTAGTCATTTGGCTTGGACTGTGGCAGGGGAGGGATTGCACTATATAGAGTGGGTGCTACTAAGGCAATGTTCACATTCTTATCACTGAGCACATACGGTGACATTAACTGTAAAGTCCTATCCGCAAACATACACACAATGATCATGCACAAGTGATCATGTATTATCTCACTGTGATGTTCCCCAAAATGTGTTTGTGAGGAGAGGAGAGCGCTAAAGGGCAGAAAGGAGCAAGCTGGCTCTACATGTGACAATTAATAATGTCACCAAACGTCGCTCTCCCTCAAAGTAGAAATTCATTACATTGCATTAACAAAAAATGCTACAGAACTTTTCATTGTCTTGCAGGCTAATGCATGCCTGATGCTCTGTGGTAATGTTCAATGGTTTACCCATGAGCACTGAATTGCTAAAAGACAACACTGATATGTGTTGATAAATAACATCCTAGTTATTGGAGTGTGTGTACATCAGCAAAATCAGAGTAAATGTCACAGGGATCAAATTGATGGGATGTGATAGGAGATGTGAGTTTACCCAAATGTGGTTATCCAAACATCTGCCAGTATGATTACAGGAAATTGACCTTGCAGTAAACGTTCATTAATCTGAAGAAAAAGTGGATATGATCGCTTAACAGTCAGTCAGTCAGATCTTGTACATACGTAGCAAGCAAAAACATTCCCAGGTCTGAACTGCATCTGTGCACAGCTGGGGAGTGGATCAGATTCGTAACATAAACAGACGGCGTCCATGTTTATGTTTCAATACTGTGAATGGCCTCGGGATATCTCTCAGAAGCAGCAAACCCGTATCATGATTGTCCTTTACCCCCCATGGATAAAGCTGTTTCGATACAGTTAGGTAAGGGAGTGCTGTGCTGAACTGCAACATCTGCACCTGTGTTAACAAGCCCCCTTGCTGTTCTGGACCTCCTCCTGTAGTGGGCACTATGGTGGTGCTGGTGGGCGTGTTGACCTTCGCTCTCCAGCTGGCGCTGGTCGCGCTCTTTTTCTACAAGTGCTGGAACTATGACGCACAGATGCGGGAAAGCCACAAAAACAAACAAACAGACGCAAAAGGTAATCCTCAGTCCATATCTGTTTTCAACCACGTGAGCCCACAACAAACTCACTGATGTCTGTCACTGAGATTAAATGGTTCAGTTGTGGTACGGTATAACTGAGTTGACTATATAGAGTCAGTGTAAATTGTCTCTGTTTCTCATTGGCAGAGATGGTGAGCCTTTGGACTCCGCCGCGGCAGGACGGTGGCTTCCACAGTGGTGTGGCGCTAGCAGCAGCTGGTTTGTATTCTGCCCCACTCGCTCACCCCTACTGCTGTTATGAGGAGCTGGACAGACTCTCCCCAGCGACTCCCTACTTGGCCTGTAATGCCTGGGATTTGGTGCAGCACTGAAGGGCATGTTTTACAAGAGACTGCACCACTCCCACTGTACACTCGGCTGATCACTGCAAGAGGCGCAGCGCCACACTGGACACAGCCGAAGCTTCAAACACACCCTCCAAACACACGCACACACACACACTGTAATATGTGTCAGGTTAAATCTCACCATGCGGTAGGGAGAGAGAACACTGTTAGTAGTATGCCCTCTGAGAGTATGCTTAGAAGTATCCCTAATGATAGTATGCTTAATAGCATGCCTAATTATAGTATGCCTAGTGATGAGTGTAATTTGAGTGTAAATGCCTTCCAACACTTACCCCAAACTGCCATGAAAACAGCAAAGAAAACAGTCGCTCCATTATCGAATAGATGGGTGACCTAAAAACCAGACACACAGCAGCATCCCCAAACTATAGCAAATGAAGCATTTTATGAGTTGATACATGCATAGAACAAGCATACATTTTTGCGCGCATTTTACATATCCAAAGCATATAAAGTAGGCTGGACTGACCTTGGCATATATGCAGCTGTCGGACAGTCTCATGTAGGGGCAGTAGTGGTCACAGAGGGGACACATGATGATGTCAGTGGCTTGGCAGACCTCTTTACTGAAAGAATTAGAGAGCCTTTTAGTGGCTGGAGGCAGCACACAGGCAATCACAGCTTTGGCAAAACCCTGGCACAACCCTGGCACAACTCTAGGAGCTCAGTCTGGCTCACACGGTGTCTAGTGTTCTTATGTGGAGGCTACTGTTCTGTTATGTAATGACAGTGTTGGAGGTTAGAAACATTAAGTCACAAGAAAATTCTTATAGATGGTGCACATAGTTAAATATACAAGTATTAAATGCTAGTATAAATGGAAAATATAGAACACGATAGTTAGATTAACATCCAAATTGCAAGCCAGATAAATGTTCTAAATAAAACAGTTAGTGTCAGCTCAGACCATACTAATCTCAGTGAATGATTCAAGTCAATATCACAGAGTATGCACAAACATCTTCAAGTAATGACTAAGCAAGTTGTGTAAGATTTTCCATACTTGAACTTGACAAGATCTCCCTAGCACGACTGCATTAATGTGAAAGAAATGAGTTAACAGTTACATTACCTAACCTGGCAGTGCTCCAAGGTAAACACCCCATAGAGAAAGACCATGAGCCCTACGATTGCAGCCGGGAACAGCATGCCTGTGTACCAGCCCAGCCAGGCGAAGTAGAGGCCAATCTTCTCCCCAAAGTATCGTCTAGGACACACAGCATGAACTTAGTAAAAATGCTGGTTTCTCTATCCAGAATTTTGTGAATCGGGTGCCTTAACTTTGTACCCAGTATTGTTTCTCGGTGTTATCAGAGATATTTGTGTGAGGTAATCAAATCAGTGTTTATTTGTTTTGATGTAAATGTAACATTTTCATTAACTATTAACTATTTTTTTGCTAATTGTTTAGGCTGACCTGTTATTGTATTGTGCTTGTTTACACAAAACACTGGATAAAACACTGTATTTTTTAGAGTGATCAGTCTGTTCGTAATTGTTCAGTAAAGTTTGTTGACTTTTGTTATCATCAGTGACGCATGTGAAGGCCTCGCGTGTGTTTGAGGGACGTTGTGTGCGTACCTGATGAGGTCCAGGGGCTGGTACTTGTACCACACGCCCCACCAGGCCCAGCATTCGTACAGCAGGTGGCGCTGGTTCTCTGCTCCGTGAGTGCGGATGGAGTTCTTGCTCCTGTAAGTTCCCTGGAAACCACACAGTCACTGCCCATTACAACACACTCCCAGCCAGCACAGGGTAGTGTTAGTGGAGAGCTAGGACAGACATCTCAAAATATTTGTAGTTTAGGAATATAAGTGTTACATTTCAAATGTATGTGAACAAATTGCAGGAGGTGATTATGAGAACAGATGAAATATTGAACAGATTGTCCATAATAACACATCAGTATACATACAAACACCTGACAACACTGCATACATAATACTGCATATTATAGTTTTCATAGCTGCAGAATCAACTTATTCTGTTAATCTTTTACAGTAGCCAACACCAGTAATTGGGAATCTGTTAAACGCATTGCAGCAGCTTCTTAACAGAGGAGTTTATAGTATAAGAAAACTGCTTATCTGGAGCAACTGTCTTCCTTTGTCTGACAGCAAATGCAAACGTGAACAGTAGAGTTGGCATGGAGGAGGGTAATGAGGCAAAAAAATAATCCCTCTAATAATCATTTCATTTTCATGGCTTCATCAAAGCAATTTGGTTGGTCATCATTTAATTACATTAAGTGCAGGTACTCAAAATAACTATTTGAATACAGCGAAATGAACATTCCTACTTGCACTGCTCATAAGACTGACAATGAGACCGTTGGTTGAGACTAGTTTGTAGCACTAATGTATTGGGCTACTAGCAGTAAAAGCACAGTACCTCATGCAGGGGAAAAGCTGCCTCATACGAATTATTGCTCAGAAGGCGGTTTAAGCCTGTGGGAAAAAATAACAAACACTGAAGTAAAACTAGTTAATTTATCACTGTCACACTCGCGTGGATATGAACCAGAATCAGGAACAACTTTGATTAAAGTCAACAAATACTCTGACCTACTTGGGCAAATTATTTGTTGTTTATGATTTATGATGTTCATACCTACCTATTTTATTTTTGCCCTCTTCATATTTGACTCTTTGGAGAATGTGGTGGACGATTCGTGTCCTTGTGGCATTGTTGAAAAATGTGTCTTTGTTGTGGATGATGAAACTAAGAAGGACAGTGAGAGGATACGATAAGAAGCAACCAGACAAACTAGGTCTAGGTAAAGTAGGCCTGAGTGGGGAATACATCTTTGCCTACAACAGAATGCACTTCTAGAACTTTATTCATGATTTCAAAGTATTTCTCAGTGCCTCTTCCCTCTCTTCTCTCTTCCCTCCTTCATCATCACCATTCATTGCTTGAACACTATATCCATTATAGCTTATAAAGACTATCTTACATTTTGGATTTACAGACCAAGACCTTAATCTACAATCTGTAATCAACAGCTCATCCAGCAGAATAATGGCCTCCTGGCGTAGTCTTAGGGCAATCGATCAGAGGCCATTAGGCAAATTGAAGCAGGCATGCGGTTTGGTGCGTTGCACACACACTCACTGGTGAATCCGCTGGCGGCTGAATGGGGCAGTGAAGCTCTCGTTCTCCTCCAGGTCCGGGAGGGTGCCGTCAAACTTCATGGGTTTTCGAGGTAGCCACCCCCGGAATTTGCTCATCTTCTTCTCCAGTCTGAGAGACATGTCAAAGACATGTCACAAACATTGTCATCCATGATTGGTTCAAAACAGCAAGAACCATTATGGGCACTAAAACAGAATTAGTTTCTCTGACCTTCTTCAATGCACAACAATTGTACATCAATGTAAGGTCCTTGTCATTTTTTTCCTTTTTCACAAACTCTTTACAGTTGCTGCATTCCTCATTTTGCTGTGCTACGTCTGTGAAGTGTTTCTTTTATTCACACAACTTTCTGTCCTTTATTATTTGCTTTCAGATGTGAACCATGGCAGCAAAATAATTTTTAATAAAGACATCCTTGAACGCACCACTTAAAATCTGACCATTGCCAGACAAAGAGCTTCTATACTTAATAATAAAACTAGATGTGTGAGACCAATTTTCTGTGACTCGACATGATTAAACCTAGAGGTTTACGTGACACGCAGAAAATAAATGCAACTAAACATTGAACAGCACATAATTAGTCGTAATTAGAGCAAATTGCATGCTAACCTGGTCATGAACCTGTAGCGCCGATGCAAGTAATAGAATTTCCTCCTGTGGCAAAAAGGACAAAGGCAAGCAAAGAAAAATTCAGTCACTTTTTAAGCGTGTGGAATAGAGAATAGAAGTCGAAATAGTAAACAGGCAGAACGTAACTCATTAAGAAGGCCCGTCTATCTCTGCATGAGCTGGCATTATAAACAGTCAAGAGTGTGTACTGGATGGGACAGAACAACAGAGAATGGAGTACACAGAGCAGTAGTAAGATGGCAGCGACACATGTGGCATGAGTTCGCAACGGCTCTGCTACAGAACAGGTGAGGTGATGAAGCACGTGTGGAACAGCACTGCGGCACTCCGGCCCTCAGCTCTCTGACCTCACAGGGAGCTACTGGGCCACTAGAGCTGGAGGGCCAAAGGCACTTTACCTGAAGGGCATTCGGATGTTCATGATCTCCGCATAGTGACACAGGACTTCCCACGGAGCGTGCAGCTTGACGAAGATCACGTCGCTGTTGGTGATGGAAGACTGTGGGAGAGGGAAGAGCAAGGAAGACTCTGGTGAGAGACAGTAGGCATGTGGAGGTCCGTTATTGACATCTTAATGCACCTACGGATTATACAGCAGTTCATTTCATTGGAATAACTGTATATTATTCCATGTACTTGAGTTTAACATTAAGATTGTAATATGATTTATAATCTGTGTTTAAAATACTGTAAGGAGATGAAACTCACTTACACTGACATTTCTATAATCCCCCAAAAAGTGCCTGACAGTTTATTTTTCCGCAATCATAGTCCCACTTTGATTCCTTGCAGCCAAACAGCCACACAGCCCCATTAAACACCTTCTGCTTGTGACCTTGGCATTTCTGAATCAGCAAAGTCAGATTATATGTGGTGACTGTCACGGAATGCCATACGCACATTTTCAGCAATTTTTTCTTTCCCTGCTCGAGCACCCCCACCCCCACCCCCTCATCAGTTGGAAATATTTGAATAAAGAACATGGCCCATCAGCACATTTGCACATCATGTTCAAAGGCCTGAGAGCACAGACAGAGACACACACACACACACATACAAACACATGACAATACACAAAACACACACACACATAAAAACACACAGATGCAAACATACACACACGCAAACACACACACACACACACTCACACAGATACATATAAGTGCTAGTTAACCTCCTTCTCCATCTGCAGTCCCTCGGCACGGATGTTCCTCTCGAACACATCCCTCTTCTCCGACTGCGGACTGGACTTCTTGTACACCAGCACGTAGTCGATTCGACACTTGCCATCGCTGAAGCACAGGCCACTGGACTTACTCTTCCCCACCTCCACACAAAACAGAGCAATGATCAATAACAACAGCAACGACAACAAAACACATAAATAAATTAAAATCCAATATAAAAAACCGAAAGAGTCTCCCGCACACTGCTTGACTTTAGTTGGTTTTATTTAGAGCGAACAACACATTTCGCCTCCGGAGGTGAAACGCGATGTTAGACTGTTTCACTTTTTATATTTAATTTATTCTGCAGCTACCAGCTACCAGCACCTGAAATACAAGCTGTGCATCGACCTTTTCAAATTAAAATCCAATTTTACGTCTGGACAATAATAAATGTAGTTAAGATTAAAGAATGGTCCCTTTGGTTAATCTAATTCATAAACACTGTGAAACACTGCTTAAAAGTAGTGACTGTGCCTAAACGCAGTTCACATGAAAAGATGTTGACTTATAGTCTGCACTGACATTAAAGTCCAACGGGCAGCTTGTGGGCTTTGCAAAACACCCTCTGTCAGCTAGACTACCTCTGAAGCAAGGTCCAGGGAGCTGGGCTCATCAAGGATGCTGCTGTGGGTTCCAGGGTTGAGCAGAGAGTCGTCATCTTTGGGGGGAGGCCCAGAGCCTTCACTCTCCTCCAGGAGAGCCTTGGCATCCTTCAGGGCCACTGCAGAAAGGACAGACAAGAGCACAGAGATGCAGTCACTGATAACAGCCTACTCTTTTGGGGATATGTGCTTTCAACTTGCTCACATAACCACACCACCCCCCACCCCACCCAAAACAAACAAACAAACAAAAAAAAACAATAAAGGATATTGCTTTGAAAAGGCTTTATTGCAAGCTGCTGGAGTGTTTGTCTGCTTGAAGATTAATATTGAGTTATGGGCAAGTAGCAGCTCTCTGCTTCTTCTCATCCAGAGCTTCTGCTGGGGGACATTTACCTCTCGATGACATTGTTGGGACCAAAAGTGTGCGCTTTAAAAAGTCAGTCTGGCCCATTCGCCTGATAGAGGGAACCAATCAAAAACTGACTTCTACCCCAGCACTTATCAAAACCAGAACCAATCAAAAACTGACTTCTACCCCAGAGGCAGGCTTAACACAGGTTTTGTTTTAAATTGTGTACCAATCTCGTTTCTCTGCAATGACTGGTCTGGTGGATTTGTTGTGGCCGCATCCAACGACTGCAGACGCATGTTGATCTGTGTTTGTTAACCCTGACCAATGGAAGCTAGAGATGACACATACATGGGCGGACTTAGAGACATAACAGATAAGCAAGTGTTAGAACCAGGGAATACTGTTATTGGCAAAAATTGGAGAGTGAGCATTTGTCTTAGACTGACTCTGTTCAGCAGTCTGATGAGAACTAGGTTACATTTACTGACACGGTACGTTGTCTTTTAAACAATGGTACCTTGTAGCGGAGAGAAATGCAATTTTCTCCAAATCTGAATGTGTTTTGCCAGTGCTGCAAATGTAAAACTCTGAAATGCACTGTGATTCATTTGCAGCGCAATTACACCCTTCATCGTATGTCTCTCTCTTCATTCTAATCTAATGAATTCAGCGCCACAGAACAAATGTTTGTCCACTGAATGTGCGGAATGCAAATGAACCGTCGGCCTCTGCAAAGGCAGACAGCATGAGGGCTAATTCTCACAACTGGCTGGGGAAAAAAAACATCTGAAGAAAACGTTTTCCCTTCTCAATAAACAGACTCAAATCTATAATGACCCACTGTTGATTCTTCAAACAATGGCTGATTTGTATTGCAAGCAACGGAAAATTTCCATCTCACTTGCCAGCCTACTCACAGTGGGATGCCAGCTGCACCACTCTGACTCCTGCTGTTATTGGATCTCAAATAGGTGTTAATGCAATCTAAGTGGCAGTAATGTTCAATAAGCTCTAACTGTTCCAAAACTGATGATGGCAGAACATGACCATAAACATAAACAGGCATATCAACGAATAAGAGAGGTACAGTTTGTTTTTTTGTTGTCTGAATTGTGCCTCTAAACTGTTATTTGTTTATAATGAGCAAGTTTCCTTTAAAGAGAAGTTTGGTTTGAATCAATCCATGGCTCTGTTGCTCGAGGTCACTTAATGCTGTGAAAATGTGATGTAATGTAATGTGATTTTTGTTTGTTTGTTTGTCCTATTGACAGTACTTGGTAACCTGGAACAACAAGGCTATAGATTCATTCACACTGAACTTCTCCTTTAAGAGAGAGCTAAGTTCAATGACACGTAGGTTGACTTCTCCAAAAACCCAAACAATGGTGCATGCTAGTGGTGCCAAAGCTACCCAGAGCAAGAGGGCTCACCTAGCGGGGGAGCCACACCCAGGGTGCTGCTGGAGTTGGGCTCCCCGGATGAGGACTCTTCCATGGTTACGGCCGTCCCAAGGATGGGGGACTGGGTCTGCAGCCGGGCCAGGGGGCGCAACACGCTTTGGCTGCGGTGGTTGTGCCAGTGGGGCTCCGCTCCATGAAGAGAGGAACTCACACCTGTTGAGAGCAGAGGAGGAGCAGTGAGGAGGTGGGGTGGTGGGGGAGAAGGAGACAAAGGATGAGGGGAGGTCAGAGCTGCTGAGGAGTAGAAACCTAGTCAGGAAGGAGCGTGGTGATTTGCGCGCCTCCGTTTTCAACTCAGCACTCGGGCTGATTGATTTACTTGACTTGGGAGGTCCATTGATTGGACTCCCTCTTCACTTCCCCGTCTCATCTGAACCAATCAAGCTCAAGCTTCCCTTTCGCTGCCTTTTTTGATCTCTGCCAGTTAGATAAAAGCCTGAATCAACAGAGTCATTACTCTGGCATGATTAGGTCACCATACAACACATACAATAACAAAATAACACTTTTGCTCGGGCTTTCACGACTGTACAAGGTCGCAAAGCGTTTGAGGTGACTGAGAGGTACAGGCCGCACAAGGGCCACTGTTTTGACCTGTCCTGTAGTCAGAGAGAGAGGGCCCTCAGAACCACACGGCTGTGATCCATGCCTCTCGCAGCGGCTGAAGAAGGTCACCATCAGGACAAGACGACTCAGCATTCTGTTCTGCTGAACGATGCGTTCATCCCAGAGGGACAACTCCTCGCTGATGGCCCTTTTCCGCCGCTGCCCTCCGAGCAGCGCCGCAGCGTCCCGCCGCTTATAAAACAACAATGGGATCTGTCAGCCGCCTCAAGACTGATAGCCAGTTTTTATTGACGCCAGCAGTTTTAATATAGTTTACCTCCCCACACCACACACACACACACCGCCCTTCATCCCTTACCCTTACTTCTTTTCTGTTTCTCTTTGGCTCATCTTGAATCACGGCGTTTGGCTTGAAGGGAGCTGGAGAGGCGGCTGCTGTTTTACCCATGGGGACTTTATTGACTCATCTAAAAGGCTTGTGTGAAAAGGGCTCTGATTACAGGTGACAGGGAGGAAAACGGGCCATGATGTGCCACTTCAGCACTCTGCGTCTGAGCTGGTGGCACACACACACACACACACACACAGACACACATGCACACACACCTGGAAGGCACCAAAGCCACACGTCCTGCTGCTAATCTATCCTCACTTGACACACCTTAACCTGTTGTGGTGTGTCGACTGCTTTGGGTCCCTGCTAAGATTACATGTCACATGAGATTGTGAGTAGCTCACAATCAAGCCTGAGGACATCGAGTGTGTAAATATCACCAGGGTCGCCAACAGTTTTCAATCTTCATGCTCTATAATATGATACTACTCATATATGTCAATTTTTTCATTGCAATATTCCAATTGATAATCGGTTTCAATTGGTCAATTTTTAATGACGTTAATAACGATGAAGAAATAAAGAGGAATTGTAAATGATGTAAAGGATGCACTGGGGTGGATTAAATAATAGCTCCATAACAACTTGTGTGTCTAAGTCCAAACCAGATTATGTTCCTCTGCTGAAGGATAACACTTTAATTCAGAGGAAGAAGACAAGCAGACATAAAAAAGGTGATGTATTCTGCTAAACAAAAAAAAAATTTCTGCTGTTTGTATCTGTTCAGTGTCACACAGATACTCGTCAAGCAAATTTTTTTTTTTTACAGGTATTCAAAACTATGCCAAAAAATGCAATGGGAGTTCTTCTGGAGGTACTCTGGAAGCCTATTCACATGCACCTCAGGTTCATGGTGTCCTCATTTCACAGAGGAGAAAAAAGAGGCAGCTGTAGCAGTGAGGTTAAAAAACACACTGCCTTACGAGTTTCAGGGGAATAGCGGGCTTAAAAACGAGCAATTATTTCCCAGGTACACAGCTGTCTAAGTATCAGCCTCTCCATCTTAAGAGTCTGAGAAAATGAAAATATTGATTTTATCGCTCCTTTGTGAGATTCTATATCACATTAAATAAGATGGATAGATGGTGTGCGGGTAGATCGCAGAACTGCTATTACTATGAATGATTGAGATCATCATTAATCACAATAAGATTATAGAGAGACATCTTAGCACCCCGGACAGCTGACTGTATAGTATTTAGAGGAGCAAGCTGATATAATGTTATTTTTAATATACCGGTATATCAGTTTTTATAGCAAGCAGGAAATGTGGCCCGGTAACACGGTTAACTCCACAGCCGCGTAGCGTATCAAACTAAAGCAGTTTAGTTCATTTACAAAGAGATGACTTGATCAGCCTGGTATGTGAGCTGAGTTCACACGCAAATATGTAGGCGGATTATGAAACTCTATCAGAGAATTTAACATCTATATTTCATTCAAAATTCTCACATATGTAATGTTGACTTCAAAACGTTGAGCAAGAGAAATAGGTTGAAAGCGTAAAGAGTCATTCAGCACTGACCTAGCCATCCTCCTACACACAAACATATCCTGTGTTGGCGGATATAGCTTAAGCACTGGGATGAGGCGTGGCGGGGCAGTATGAAGATACTAAACTCTGATTTCTTCAGTTCATTATGAATCAGTTGACTGCACATTATAAGAACATAACCGAAGGCGGTGATTAAAAGATATGAAAGCATACAGCAGAGTGTTTGTGCCACAAGGCAGGCTCAATACTTTTCCAAGTTTTCTGGTTGCCATGTTCATCATGTTCCAGATTTGCCACCGTGTGGGTGACAGTTCCCACGTGTTCCCAGTTCCCATTTCCCTCATGTTGCATGCGATGGTTTTGAAATTCATTTACAGGCATGCGGGGGGGACTAAAGAGACAATGTATTTGTTTGTTATTCTCGACTTAGAAATGACTTGCATTAGAAATCAGTGTTGTTCATGTCACCTGACAGATTAAAACTACAATTCTATGGCAGTATTTTACTCTAACAGATATCAACAGCCTGTACATTGACAGCTCATGTAAGTGTCTAAATTCTACAGAGAATAATCTCAACATGTTTTACAGCGAAGAACCATCCACAAACAAAATAACAGAAAATTGTAGGCACTTCTCACTGGAACATAAACACTGACAGAAGACAATGGGGGCTACATTGCGCTTAAAATGTACACATGGCGACATGAACTGATGAACTGTATCAAAGCTTCCAAATAGCACCCGCTTAAATTATGACTGCTATTATCGTCAGACTGTTCACAGACTGTTTCCTGGGAAACTCAAAGAGAGTTTTTCCAGCTGTCATAAGAGAATAGCTGCCTGTCTGTATACTTGAATTTCAAGTGCACTCCAACTCCAAATCACCCCTTTTCCTCCCCCTCCACTTCTCCCTCTCTAGTTCCCCGTCCAAAGCCAAAGCCTTACTCTCATTGAACGTTTGAAAGAAGCAGAGTAGCAAAGAGAAAAGGCTTGCACCTCTGCCAGGATACTGCAGCCAGCACAAATTGGAAGGACTGTTGCACTTTTGCACTTTTGTTGTTGCCTATTTACATAGGAAAATAAACAAACAAACAGGCATGCACTTGAGCAAGGAGGTAAAAACACCTATGAGATGCACAGGAACACTAGAGTCACTTTTGGGACTCTCTGAAACCAGAGCCCGGTGTGCTTGCACAATTTTGCTTACAACAAATCCTGACTAGCTGAGAAAATTCCATTACCGCCGTGCAATGAGGTGTAGCCATAGGTCATCAGATATCATAATCAAACACCCGAGCCGACTCCATCTGAAATGTAAGCTAGTCAGGGGGATCTTTGACATTCCTGTCTGTGTTTCTTATTAAAACGTAACAGCTTTCTGAGCATTTCAGCATTGTGCAAAGCCATACAGCTGTAGGTTATATACGGTAGGTGAAATATAGGTGAACATCTTGTCAGATCTCTTTTGAGGTCTGTTATATGTGGTCCTTCTTATCAGCAGTTCCAATGTGTCTCACCATTGCCGTATTTGGGTTGTGTTCTTTCTGAAGCAGTGCAGTAAGTCATTTCACGTAAAACAACACTGCGCAATGCCCTTGTAACACACACACACACACACACACACACACACAACCAAACTTGAGTGTGAACACTAAGGCATGCTCCAGAGTGAGTCCAAAGCCAAGGCTATTTTCTGCTCTCCTACAAGATGTTTGAGGCTTGCGCGCCAGAGCCCCTTAAAGACTGACTGCTAGCGAAGACATTTAAAGACAATTCTCTGGAGTTCAGCTCCCCTGCCGCAGTAGTACACTGCTGTATGATGTCAGCAGCCGCAAAAGCTCTCAGGAGCTCACAGTGAGAAGGAAAGAGATGGGGGGGGGGGGGCAATATGGCCATCAGAAGATGCCTCGCTCAGTTCCAGACCACTGGCCAACCACAAGCAACTAGCAACCAGAACACCACACAATGACAATTTCAAACCTGTCACCCACCACACACACACACACACACACACACACATGCACTTACGTACACACATGCACACGTGCACACTTACACAAATAACAACTCATGTTTACATGACAGCCACAAACAAGGGTATCCACACACTATCGCACAAAAACAGTCACCGAAACTGAGAAATTTGATCCATGCCATACACCTACGGTTACTAATGTTGGCTACAGCACACACTCTCTCATTCTCTTCCATGCACACATACACATACGCACGTGTGTTCATTTGCACATACAGTGTACTTGCTGTCACACACACACACACACACACACACACACACACACACACACACATGCTCCCTCAAGTCATGACCCAGTTCTCCTTCAGGGAGCGATGCATAATTGAACAGCAGTACAATAAGTAGACACTCATTTACTAGTATGCCCCGCGGACTTGCAGCGAGCGATAGCGGGATGATGAGGAAGCGACCGAGAGAAAAGACAGAGGGGCAAAGAGAGAAGGTCAAATGTTTGTGTTGCGGGGGAGCTGCAAGATCAGAGAGAGAGGGAGAGGGAAGAGAGGGAGAGGGAGAGAGATGGAGAGGGGAGAGAGTGGACAGAGGAGGGGGGAGGAGATTATGTGGGTTGTAGTACGAGAGGATGAGTGGGTGAGTGAGTGAGTGACACAGAGAGAGAGAGAGGTAGAGGAGAGGAGAGAGAGAGAGAGCACTGCAGCAAAAACAAACGGAGCTATGAAATGACAGCAGAAGAGCTTGTGTTGAGCTGAGCGGCTGGACTTACCATACGCTTGTGAGGAAACGGCTTCAGACCCCTGGAGTGTGCAGGAGTGTGGGGGAAACCCCCGCCAGATGGTTACCCATCAGAGACAGTGAGAGAGAGAGAGAGAGAGAGAAGGAGAGAGAGAGAGCAACTACATGGAGAGCGCTGACAAGGCTGAAAGTCCTGTCACTGTCAGCCACTCTCCTTGTGCATGTGTGTGTGTGTGTGTGTGTGTGTGTCTGTGTGCGTGTGTGTTGGTGTGTGTGCGTGTGTGTATGTGTGCGCCTTCAGCGGTAATAGGATGGAGAACTCCTGCAGAGGTCCATGTGTTTACCTCTTTCCAGCACCCACACACACACACTAGAGCCAATCACACGCGCACACAGAAAGCCAGGCGGCAGCAGCAGCACCAGCAACAAACACTCTCAGTCTCCCTCTCCTGCAACTGATGCCCACTCGATGAAATTAAACAGACAGGCTCAGGAACGGCTGCACAAGATATATCGAGTCTTCTGAGGAAAGAAAGACAAGAAAAATGAGTGAATGTAGAGAAGAAAATCAAGAAGAGGAGGAGAAATATTCCAGGCAGTGAGCAGAGGAGGAAAGCGAGAGGTAGCTTTGAGACGATGGGAATTTTTGATCAGTCACCCTCGACAGCCAATCGGAGCACAATGAGAGTGTGCTAGCAGCCAATCACAACACTGTGGCTGGCTGTGTTAGTAACACTGTTGGCCACAGGGGCAGGTACTGCTTTCCCGTGAAACTGACACAAGTGCCTGCACGGACATGCACACACACACACACACACACAGGGGCACACACACACACACGCATACAGAAATGTCAACACACTCATACTGTCTCAGATATTCTCTTTCATTTTTCTTTCTTTCATGTAGTCAGTTGGCACAGTGGTACTTGCTTTGAAATATATTGAAGAAATTAGCATACTGATAAATGTTACATGTGAAACGCTTGCTCTGTTTTCCAGATTGCTGACTTTAAGCTTTAGTGCAAATCCAAAACAGGGGATTAAAAACAGGAAACAACTCAGACATTGTGGGCGAGATGTTGCTTGTAATGGCGCTCTACGTAATCAGCGGTTTAGGATGGAGGTTTTTGTGGGTGCCCATCTGCAGAAGTGCTGGGTGTTTTATGAGCTCTAGCTGCTGGTGCTAAACAGCGTGAATGTACGATGGCACCCCGAGGGCATGGGGATATGACACTGTCCCCACCACCAGGACATTAAATCAGAACAACAAACTCTACTTTCCTCAGTCTGTCTGGGTCTGCCATGGCCTCTCATACACCAACATGAATTTTCATGTTTCTTTCATGTTTTTATTTTGATGTTTTTTTTTTATGTTTCTTGCTCAAAATTCATTTCATTGTGAACAGTTTTCACTATCAAACAGAAAATGATTTTAATGATAGTACGGATCTGAGGAGACAACAGTGTTTCTCAGTAATAACCTTGTTGTTGATATACTGTATAGGAGGGGGCTTAATTCTACAGACAAATGCATAAAAACATTTCAAACCAGAAAAGCTAATCTACAGACATAGGGGAAAAGGCTATCATTCTTTATTCTCTACAGCACTCCACATCCTCTACCACTGTTGTACCATTATGTACCTACAGGAAAACATCCATATCTTTTATTTCGGAAGCACATCTTACTGACCTTTGGGTCCCCTGTGGGTGCACTACCAGTCCTTACAAAGTAAACATGACAAACATGACAGTACTGACAAATTTAAGGTCCGGGATGAAGCGCAATTGGCGCAATCTGACTGTAGCATCTGACTGCAACATCTAACTGTGATATATGACTGCAACATCTGACTGAAACATCTGACTGTAACATCTGAATGTAATATCTTACTTACTGGTTGCTATTGTGTGTGTGTGTATGTGTGTGTGTGTGTGTGTGTGTGTGTGTGTGTGTGTGTGTGTGTGT
>JAGFZM010000025.1:1417638-1441042 GCA_017657215.1 Limnothrissa miodon
ACTGCTAGTTGTAACATACCTCTTATATTACCTTAGATAGAAAAGATGTATCACCTGCACTTATTTTTTAGGATGTTTCCTGCAGCAGCAGCAGCAGCTATGCCCCTAAAGAGACAAAAGCAGAGGAGTTCAACATGCAGGAACTCATTAAGTTAGAAGAGCGGGTCAGAGAGGCAGAGGCAGAGATGTGGGCCAGGAAGGCAGAGAGGCGCCAGGCCAAGTTGGCCAAAAAGATAGAGAAGAAGAACAGAGGAGTGAGAGATGCTCACCTAGAAAGATTCTGGCAGGTTCTGACAATGGGCTGTGTCACTTCAGTCTCCGATGATTAAACAGACCTCTGATCTGACAGAATAGTAGTCTCACATCAAAGCTATTATGAACATCATTTTTTTTTGTAAACATATTGCATTTCCTGTGTTTTATTATTGAATTTTTCATGATTAATGACATTTACATATTTTTGAACTACAGTTCTTGGGCTGTCATTTATCAATGTATTATAGAATTAGAACATTTGTTGAACAGCTTTATTTAGTAAAGGGTAAGACGAAAAATCTAAATTAAGTTAATCAGATAAACCAAATAATAAAAAAAACAGATCATCTACAAACATCTATGAATAAAACAACTATATGCCTCAGAACAAAAAAGAACAAGACACATTTTTAACAATAGGCCTGTAGAATAGCAAATTCAAATAGCAAATTTCACTTAAGAACTGGAAACAGGATGCCAAGTAAAGTCTCAAGTCAAAGTCAGTTTTATTTGTCAATTTCTTCACATGTACTAGACATACAAAGGAATCGAAATCACGTTTCACACTTGTCCCATGCGTAGACGTTGACAACAATAAAGTGCAGATGCACAACAAAAACAGTTCTAAACAATAAGGTAATGTTAAGTAAAAAAGTGCAAGTAGGCTTAGGGCATTATACTTAGATAACATACAGGATATAACAAGACAAGACATAACATATAGTAAGTGTTGTTTTTGTTGTTTTTAGTGCAACATAAGATTGTAGTAGCAGTAGTGGTAATATAAATAGTGGTAAAAAAAGAATACTAAAATATATAGCAGCAGGTGTGTGCAATTTGCAATGCAGAGGTAGTTGTTTTCAGTCAAGAGTGTTGCTTTTAGTTCTTAGTTCAGAGTGTGGGGGGGGGGGTGGGGGAATATTGGCCAAGTCTCTCAAAGATTGTCACATCTCCTACTCACAGTGTCAGTCCATGCACTACTAGTGTCACCAAATGTGCTCAATTAAAATCCTTCACACAATCATTAGGTTTATTAGAGCATAATTAGGGAGTCTTTCTCCATCTTATGTACTATGGGAATTGGAGTTCCTGAAACAGGCTTAAGGTGTGCATTTTGGGCTTTGTTCCAAAGATTAGCCAGCTGACAGAGGTCTGAAGGAGAGGGACTGTTTAAGGCCAAAGTTTCCTCTTGATCATCCTCCTACAGCAATAGTCTACCATGATCAGATAAAAAATATGTATGAAAGACAATGTTTTTAAAGATTTTACATAATGCTTTCATTAATCATTTCATTTAATGTTGATACTAGACTTTTTGAATGGCAGCAATAGCATAGTGGAAAGTCTGGATTTATGTGAAATTTCTATTTATTTTCTGGATATAATAATATTTCAATATTTCAACCTCTTATGTGTGGCAGTGTTAGAGAGACTGAAGGAGACAGACCTCATAATGAATTGATTTCAGCTTTGCCAGACACTGAAATTGGACGCTGATGTTATCTGTGTACCAGACAAGAGATCTGTAATGGAAAATAATCGGTTTACTAGTGACAACTTGTTACACGATGCAATAATGATTAAAATCTCATTAAAAATTATAATGATATTATAAGACTGCAATCTCAAACAGAAGGTGCTGGCAAAGTAAATGGAGAGAAATCCATCTTTTGATATTATGTATATTCTAAACAAAATGGCATCACTATTAAGCATCTGCATAATATTCTACAAGGCTGCTCAAACACCTACAAAGAAGCAGAGAAAAAGTCTACAGAGAGTTTAGGGATATAAAAAGCACACAGAAACTTTGCAAGAAATTTTTTTTTCATGTTTGCTAGTGGGAGGGAGGCATATAGCCCCTGCCCCCATTTGGTGAAATCAGATCACAACATGATCCATCTAAAGCTGAAGTACACACACTTGCCCAGAGGCAAACTATAACCACTCCTCAAGCAAAGGGGTTTGTACTGACTTGATTGTGCTACAGAACAGAGACAATTGAGAGGAGGTCACTCATTGCACAGCAGACTACCTGAACTTCTGCAGGGAGGTTGTAGTTCAATTCAATTCAATTCAATTTATTTTTATAGGCCTAGCGGATTTTACAAAACACATGTCTCATAGCACTTCACAGCAAAGAGCACCAATGAGCTACAGGGGCAAAGAAAACATTTTCACAACTTATGATTTAGTACCATAATTAAAAACTTCTTCTTATGACTATTTATCTTTTTGTCGTGTGTCTGTGTGTGTGTATTTGTGTATGTGTGTGTGCTTATGGGTAGATTGTCTGTAGATCTGTCTATAATGGATGCTTTAATTTCCTTTGGGATGAATAAGTAAGATGAAAGTATAATCCAATCTAATCGTATGAAATCTAATTGTATCTAATCTAATGTAATATGGTGATATACTAATATGTTAAATGTAGAATTCTACAATCGATTAGAAATCATTTTCTTAAGATGTTGGATGGGAGATCTTGACACTGAACAGGAGTGAATTAGTGATCTCTCTTTTTCATTGTGCAATAGTAAGCAACTTTACACCAATCCCAATAAAATGGACATAATTCTGTAACATATTTCTTTGTATATCAGTAATTTGTGCTGACTGCACTCGCCGCCTTGACTGCACCAATCAGATAGGATGTGTTTCAGAGGCACTCAAGTCCCTTTTTAATTACGCATACAAAGCAGTGGGGGGTATTCTGGCAGGAGCAACACTCATATTCATTCAAGAGAAACCCTTACCCAAGCAAATGTATTTATTCTGAACTGTGCTCAAGAGGCCTACCTGGCACTGTTCTTGAGTGCCATAGGTAATCTTTTGTGAAATACACAAAAGTGCAGGCACTTTTGTAGACCTTAATGTTCCTGGACCTTATTATAGTAAATAAGTAATTTGGTACAAATGAATGACGAGCATTAATCCATGTGGACCTTTTGTCTATCTGAGATTTACATTTAAATCTGAATCTGCTTCCAGCTTTACCATTTCACCTTCATCCCAATTGACTGTTTAGCATTGTCCTTCAAACATGCTCTACAATAATGTTAGACACTAGAGGGTGCTGAAACTCCACTAATACTTCTAAACATGGCACCTGGGTTTTCATCTAATGGCATGGCTGTGTTCTGGCTCCAGCAAAAGATCTAATGAATATTTTGGTTGGGTTATTGACCAAGACCTGTGCACAGCTGGGATGGAATTAAACATCAGTCTCATTACCATAAATTCCTGGCTACCAGTCAAATGACAGATCCTGCTGCAGGATCATTATTTGGCTTATGAGAGGCATATTCAATCTCATATCTACATCAGTGGAAATAATTATTTGGGGGAAATTATTATCAGTGGTAGTTTTTCAATGATCACTGGCACTTAATAGCTGGAGAGCTAACAGTTCCACACTGACTGCTGAGACACCTAAGAGAATACCCTAAGAGTATTGCTCATATGCAAAACCCTTGGTTGAGGGAAATATTTCATCATCACTCAAAGTAAACTGAAGAAGTTCGGAACATGGGAAAAAAAATGAAATGTGTGACGCTGGCGGGCTCACGATCTCATTTGTTTCTCTAAGAGAATAACATGCTGTAATCTGCTTCTAGCTACAACACTTTCTGTGAAATGAATAAATGTAACAATTCTCCAATATTCTCCTCCCACTCATTTCTCAAGGCCATTCTTGTGGTATTTTCTGGAGGTTCCTCTCAATCCCAGCTGGAAACTGGCTCCTGGCTGACTCCACCTGGCTGTCCCTGGGTGAGGTGTGTGCTGATCTCCAGATGTCTAGTGGCCCCCTCTGCCCGGCTCCCCGCATTTGCATATGCCTCCCTGGCCACCTGTTTTGTTCCCCGCTGCAGCAGGCTGCATCCTCTCCCTGCCAATTTAGCCTCTGATCCAGTGGAGTTGCTTTTCTCTGGCTCTGGAATATACTGGGGAATCAGGGATGGGATTATGTGTGTGTGTGTGTATGTGTGTCTGCATGTAAGTGAGTCAGTGTCACAAGTCCCTACCAGGGGTGGCCTCAGTACAGATTTACATGTTTGCATAGGCTTTAATTTCATTCAGATTCATGAATGACTTGATCAAATAACATCTGGAAAATTCCAAGAGGCTGAATGTTAATTATTCATGAAGTTCCACAAACACCAAATGAGTTCCTCTCAGCTCACAGATGGGTGTGCAAAAAATAAAACCAGGGATGTCAGAAAACAGTAAAAGCATTTAATGCTGTTTTTAGATTAATTTACCAGCTTCGTAGTCATTCTGATGGTTAAATAGTTCAATTCAGGGTGAATTTAGGCTCTCTTGTGTCCCTCTACTACTTTTTCAGGAATTTTCAGCGGTTCCTGGATGATTGGTTAGTTATAGTAAAAAAGGCACTGAAGAGGGAGCATTCGTAATTAAATTTTAGACTTGCCTTAAACAGTGTCCATATTTTGTATAGAGGCTATGAGCAAACAAGATAACACTAAAGCCATCGACCTTAGAAAAAGATGCAAAGAAATGAAAATCAAACCGGTACACAACTAGTTGATATTTAGATTAGCCTGTCCCTGTTCGCTTGTATCTCAGGTCACTTCAATCTTAGTCATTGTGCCTAACTCAGACATTGGTCAAATATATTGTCTCCTGATTACCAATTTTTATTTGCCTGCATATATAGTAAAGAGTATAGTAAAATATATCTAAGTATAAACCAGCACTTGGAAACTCAATGTGAATATATTAAATAGGCTGGACCAGTGATTTCAGAATAAATTGAAAGTCTACGCTCATTAAAATGCAATGGTCAGAAATATTTCCCTATGGAGAGTGCCCAGAGTCTCTTTATGGAATGAAACACAGTCTATACGAGTGGTGATACCAAGCGACATGATATAGCCCTGATAGAAGACTGGAATATTCTTTTTTTTTTTTTTTTTACTTCATTTTTATAATGTAAAGCTGAAGCCCATCAGCTTTTTATCCCTGTAATTGGACGAATTACTCTTATTCATAGTAGGATATTCTTTGAGCTAGTGTTTAGAAGTGCACTCTTTATCTGATTTGAATAACAAAGCAATGTCTTTTCCATTTGAAATCATAGCTCAGTACATAACAGAATTAAGCAGATGGATATGCGTGTCTGCGGTATTGGCAGGCTCAGTCCAGGTCTTCTGTTGTTTCAGCAATGAAGTGAGTAACCCTGGTGTCTCAGTTCATCCCTCCCTGCTGTAATAAAGTGGCACACAGCAACTGGAGTGGTTGCCTTGAAGCTCTAGACATCGATCTCTGCATCCAGGTACAACTGCTTGGCTGAGCAACTATGGCAGATAGTTTTTCTCTCACAGTTTCATTCCGACATAGTCACAAACATGCCTTTGTTAGGTTAAATCACTAACTCCAGTTAAAAGTTGTGACATTGATATAGCTCTTTGCACTTAAAAAAATGTTAAGTAAAAACGTTATCTATGAATGCTCAGTATATACCCCTTTACAATAGAGAGCTTCTGCATGCATTCGCAGAATGAATGTGCAAATTCTTATTCAGGTACTGCTGCAAGGTCATGGGACCCCACCCCTCGCCCCCTCAACACACACACACACACACACACACAGAAGTAATAACATGCGTTTGATCTCTTTGCTGTTCTCACTCTGTGTAGAAATGGATCATTTCACGCCCTCGTGAATGCCATACCTGAGACTCTGCCGTGTGATATACCTATCCTATCCATTCTCGTTACAGACCAATTGATTTCAGATGGCGTGGTGGACACGCTTTGGAAAGTAGGTCATCGAACCCTTATACCGCCTGATGGTCGCTTTGATATAGAATTGGGCTTCCACGCCGGTCCCTGAAGATTTTCATCTCTGACACATTTCAGAGTAAAAAAAAAAAATCAATCTCATCTGTGTCTGTCGCAACCAGTGACAGAAATAGGAACAGGGCTAACGTGTTTGGGGGAGGCCATGACTCAATTACTTTTTTCCTTCACTGAAGATTCCTTCTGTTTCATTTTGTAGAGGTACAGTGCAATTTGAATTAATTAGAGATGACATGTTGGTTTCTAAAAGGGCTTTCCAGTAATGGCAATTATTAGGCAAGGGGAGATTAGGAATATTTTACTGTGAAAAAGATGTCTGTCCAGGCCAAAAATTCTTTCAACCTGGAGATGGCTCAAGAATGAAAATGTGAAGGCGATGATGATGATGATCAGTGATGTGAGTAGGAGTAGGAGAGTGTGTGACTGTGTGTGTGTGTGTGTGTGTGTACCATCAGCTGTGTGTTAGTGTGTGTATAGGTTGGAGGCTGTAATTACTTTTTGGTGTGTCACGCTCGGCTGGTCGAGGTGAGTTTCATCTCTGGAGGATGCAATCGCCACTCGGGTGGACAAGGGAGAACCTTTGCCAGGAGTCCTTCTCAGACACTCACACACACACACACACACACACACACACAATCCTCATCTTGTGGACTTGTCTTTCTAAACCCCTTGTTGCCTAACCAACATTGTGCTGTGCCTGTGGCCATCACAATGTGCCCCATTGCGCCCACCAGAAATCAATGCTCATCTTCACCATGGTGCTATATTTAACCAGGTATTACAGCCCCTAAGCACTTACTTGATTGGGAAGCCAGGCCTCGTTCCTTCACCCTCACACACTCCACCACACCATCTCTTGCTCTCCGCCTTCCTCTGATCACATATACAGATAAGCGTAATGAAACGAAAGGCTCAGGAGATGACCTTTAACTGAGCGGTAATGTGTTGAAGTGCACTGGACAATCCATATCAGGTCATCCGTAGGCTAAAAGAGTGATGCCAGCAGGGTCAGCAGGGAATCTGCAGAGGTGACTGTCAAGAGGCAGAGGGAGAATACCTGCTGTCTGCCTTTTCCATCATCCATTTAGTTACCATTATTGAAGCAGAGCAAACATTCACGTTAATTAGATTTGGATATTGACTTTGGATTCAAGGGGAATTCATTTGATATACATGTATTTGGGCAGCTGGGCATGGAGGCACCACTTTTTGTTTTGTTTGATCAGATGATTTCAAATAGAAAATGAATCAAAGGCATTAACCGAACCGCTTGTCTCATTTAACCCTGAGTTCTGTCTTTGGTGCTTTGAAAACGCACACTGGAGTGATGGAGCTGGGACTATTTTTCTTTTTTTTTATCAAGAGGAAAACAAAACGCTGTTTATAGTTGATAAATTCTCCAGTGAGATGGGCTAATCGAGCATTATGTTTGTATCCTCCAACCTTACCTTCATACACCGTGTCAAACACAGACGGTGCCAAGCGCATAAATAATTACAAACAACACATTCAGTTTGTAGTTACCCAACAGTTTAAGCTTTAATTGGAGTATGTAGTGTGGCGTTCTTGCTTCCAGCCACACACCATCAATTATACAACAACAGTCTGCCAGTGCTATGGAATTTCCAAGAGTTTCATCATGAAGGAGCTAACCGAGTCTCCAGAGCGATTTGATGTTGCGTGGGCAACCTGGGGAGAGGCCGACATGACTGCGAGCTTCTCCCAGTCATTACGGGGATGTTTCTGTCTCGGTTACCTTGACCTGCATATTTGCGTGCCTCTAATCTCCATCGGCTCAACTCTCCCAGTCAGCGCCGCGGGGCTTCCCTGCTCGGCGGGTAATTTGCTCATTTGCGGCAGCTCGAGAGTAGGGGGTTCAGAGTGGGAAATGGACCTTCAAGAACCTTGAAACATTTTGGCCACTAGAAACGGGATGTCAAATTTTATATGAAAGGGAATTCATATCGTGATACTGTCGAAAATGAGGACAATCCTGTGAGGGAATCCCACAACGACATTCCTAAATGCAAGTGTGAGCTACACTGTAAAATCGCACTCTAATGTAGGCCTACGTAATTCCAAATGGAAAAAGTTTATGTTTGTCCTGTCATTCAAAGACAGCTGAAAAGGCATAGCCAAGCATGCTATGCTCCCTCCCCCTCTCTCTATTTCACAGTCTATCTACTAGCTCATCATTGGACTAACACGTTGATAGGGAAAATTGCTAACAAGTAATTGGGTAGACCCAACCAAGCGTGACCACAGTCTAAGTGGATGGATGATTGTATCGGAAATATTCTTGTCTCCTATGTTGCTTCTGGCATGTTTTTTGCAGTGTTAGCAGTGATTTGACATGCCTTGTTGAAATATATCAGCATTTTCCATCATCAATTATGTTATGAGCCATATAGCTTATAATGTATTTCAGGGTAATGACATACACAAAATATATTACCGTGCCCCATACTGTGCTAAAATTGACATTTTCCGCAGATTTTGTTCACATTTTTATTTGAATAAATAATGCATTTATTGTACAATGAGCATGGTTACTTAGAAGGAACGAAAAAAAATCTGTAAAAATATTAGTTTTTATTTTACTTAGCCATGTGAAAATTCTCTTAAATTCTCTTAAAGCAACTTTTCATAACATGCTTTTCTGCTGATTATACTTTGTATTCAAAGCAATTACACCAAGCTGAGACAATCTTATTGCAATTTAGCCAACTTGATGAGATGGCACCATTGTCATATGCATGAACATCTGTGAATTCCTCTGAAGAATGTCTGGCTTGCTTCAGGAGAGCGTTTAAAGGGCCTCTATTATGCTCCCAAACCATTACACTAACAGGACCTCATACGGCCCAGAAACGCAGACGCGCACACACACACACACACTCTATCTCTATCACACATTCTCTCTCTCTCTCTCTCTCTCTCTCTCTCACACACACACACACACACACATTTGCAGAACACACAGACACATATACCATAGTACACACATATACCGCAGTACACACCAAATAAACTATATGCCCACCCCACACATACACAGTGCTGTGTGCATGCCCCTAAGGACATGTCCAGTGCAGTGTGATTTGCCGTCTCTGTCTTAAACAGTGAGTTTACATGGTGCAAGATGACAAGTGGTCATCACAGGCCCTCAGTAGACTTCACACTGTGTGTTTAGTGGCTTTGACCCCTACATGAGCACAGCTCTCATCACGTAGGAATAAAAAGCCATAAGACACAACAGCAGACTCACAGCAGGGAAGCCATAGAGGACCAACAGGGGCCTCGGGGGGGGGGGGGGGAAGAGGACAGGGATGAAAGACAAAGCAGGCAAGCTAGAAAGGAAAGGATAGAGTGATTCCAAAGGGGAGGAGAAAAGGTGGGAGGGTGGGAAGGAAGACACAAGCACAGTTATAAAGGGCACAGGAAGAGTTCAACATGAAAATCCTATAAAAGGGTTAAGCCATGCATCAGCTAAGCTTTGTGTAGACTGAGAATTATAACTACGCTCACACCACTAGCTACCAAATCGAGAGAAATTCATTTTCTCCTACACAAAGTGTCAAGGGCGACAAAAGTATCAACATTTGAAACAACGGAAATAATTCAAATAGGTAACTTTTAATGCAAATTAACTATGTTTTGTCTGAATATTTGAGCTTCATTTTTTTGAAATCAATTTTACACCTTTAGTCAAATTTTGTTTTTGGTCTGAACTTTGTAGTATGGGTTTTTGGATTTTTACAAGCAGCATATTACAGAAGTCCGTTTAGGTCTATCAGAAACAGCTGTGCTCTCTGAGTTATATTCCTTCCCTATCTACTTTGAATTGAATGTCTGAGAGAGTAGCATCATGCACTTAGAGACTGAATAATTTACTACAACGTTTTGCCCGGGAATCGCACAGACAGCAGCGACCTTCTCACTGCTTTGCGTGTCCAGCCTTGGCCAAACTATCAGTGGTTCCACACAAGTGTCCGCTAGCGAATGAGTAGGAGTCTCCTCTGGCACAAATCGACATGTGCGCCGGAGCCTGAATTTGTGTCTGAAAGGTGCACTCAGCCACCTGAAAGCTGACGCACAGAAAACATGACAAAGCATAAGAGCAGAGGTTGCTGCCTCTCTTTGGAGACCACTGCCACAGCCCGGGGACTTCCCTCACTTCGTTCTGTCAGAGAGGCATATTGAACAGCATGGGCAGGTATGGCGTTTTATCTGCTCATTGTGTGTGTCTGTGTGTGTGTGTGAAAGAGAGAGAGAATGCATGTATATGCATACACCACTATCATCTCTGTGTGTGTGTGTGTGTGTGTGTGTGTGTGTGAAAGAGAGAGCGCATGCCAGGCAGGCAGTGATAAATATGCATGAGGCAGGGCAGGGCTCCCGTGTGCCTGTATGGAAATCAGCGTGAGGCAAGATGAGCCTCTGCGTTTTTTTTTTTTCTTTTTTTCTGAGGGATGTGAAATTCGACACGGGCTGGGAGCAGTAAATTACCACAGCTCTGCCTTTTTCCCCCTCCCTAACACCTCCCTCAGTCTCCTATCTCCCTCTCTCTTCTACTCTCTCTCTCTTCCCCTCTCTCTTGTCTTCTTTCTTGCTCTTCCTCCCTCTCTCATTCTCTCTCTCTCTCTTTCCTATCCTCCCCCTATTTGTGGTGTGAAGCAATGTAACCAGGCCAGTTAGTATAACACCCCCTTACCCTTCCTTCCATCCAAGCGCACACATAAACACACACACACACATACACACATACATGGATTCACACACATTTTTTCTCGATTGCCCCCACCAACGATCCCTGCAACACTTCATCAGCCACATGTCCATTATAAGAGAGAGGGGGGGGGGCAAGCTTAAGATACAACGTGGCCGCGAAGTGAGTGAGTGAGAGAGGCATCTCGGATTATGCGGAACGGTCTGGAAATTGCCAAGCGTGGACGTGCGGGAGCAGCAGGGCCCGAGGCGCCTGATGGCATTGGTCAGTGGCAGGGATGAGCGGAGCGGCGCGTACCTCCAGGCCTGCGGGCCATTCATAAATTAATGAGCGGGTCTTCTGCGGGCCGCTGCTGTCTCACTGCGTTTTCCCCCTACGAAGAGAAGCAGAGAGAGTGGAAGAAGAAAAAAAACACGGGAAAAAAACGTGGATAGACTGTGAACGCAAGCCACAGGGAGCAACAAGAAAAAAAAATGAGACCAGTTTGTTTTAGGTGTTCTTGAGTATGGTGAAATGAGTAAGCTGCAATCTATAAACACATAAAAAATGCAATGCAATGTAACTGTTAATGCACACTGGGATCCAAGATTACAGTACAGTATACACCAAATGTTTTCGCTTCTGTTCTAACTTGTGATCAAGAGCAGGACATCTGTGTGAATTTAAATACAATCAAGCAATCCAAATGAGATCAAATCTGGGGTAGAAGCAATGAATGAATGATATGATGGAAATGACTGTACAAACTGCAGCAACACAAGTCTTAGATGACTCATTGTTTATGTGCAAAGCATAACAACACTGAACAAATAGTGGGGAAAAATACACTTTGCATGAGGGATGAAATGCAAACAGTCCCTTTGATTCAGTGATGCTACTCCCTTTTGTATCTGGAATCTAAGCAGGTAATTTGTTGAAAAGAGCACAGGCAAACAAAATCTCAAACATCTCAAATGTACTTTGGTAGCACCACGGCCGAGGCCTTTCCAGAGCAAACAAAAGGCTTAAATTAGCAGATGCTGTGATGGTTTTTGACTCTATTTCCAGGCTTACACGGCTTTACCGATAGAAAACAGAATGTTTTTGATGTGAGCAAATCGCACTGTTTGCTATCTGATGCCATGCAGACAAGCAATGCTCAAACTGGGATGACTTCAAAGGACAAAAAGTGAAGTCTGTTTACCTCCTCAACAAAGGAAAGGACTCCTGTGTCATCATTCAGTGTGTAAATCATAGTGCATGCTTTTGAATCTTTGTAATGTTGAATCAGAAATCCCTCCTCTCAGACCTTTGTGTTCATTTGTCACTCTCAGAGGAAGTTTTATTTACAGTACTAACAGTTAAGTTCCCTAATATTCCCTTTCAAATACTGTTTTTTTATCTAACAAGTACCATGGCCTTAAAGAGCCTATATGCAGCATTTTCATCATCATAAAATGTTTTAGAAATGGTTGTGTTTCGGAAAACTCAGTACATTGGAATAATGTTGTTTTCTTTCTCAATGGCACTTCCCTTCTCTATGGCACCGGCAGTACATTGGAATCTTGTGTTCTTTCTCTTTTAGGGGGCCTAATGCAACAACAGTGCATAAAAAAGGACAAGGGTTGCTGAGAGCTTCTTTAAACCACAACAGATATAGTAATTGGTAATTCATAGTAATTTACCCCTTTAAACATTTTTGTGTGCTGGTGCTTTACAAAATAGTTACAGTTCATTGCCTGTGTGCTCTGTGGATATCGACATTAGTTCCTGTAAATGTTACAGGAAGGATCATTATTGTCTGGAAAAGACAGTTTGCTCCGCTGGCCTTTTCTCTCTCAGAACCAATACATATTCCTCAAGGGAAAATACAAATAATTGCAGGGAGAATGCATGTTATGTTCTTAAAGTACATTTTGACATTATTTATAGACTAGAGTGAAAATACATTAATACACCCACCCACCCACACATTTTTACACACACACACACACACAAAGTTGGATGGGACAACTTGTAATGCTAATTATGCAGCAGAGGAAGCTCAGTAACTCTTCCAGATACTTGCTGTTTCCTCTCTCTCTCTCTCTCTCTCACACTCACTTTCCACCCAAATACATCAGACGTAGCCCTTACTATGCTGGTGATCTCAAATGCTGTGTGCTACCTACAAATAGTCCTCATTTAGAGCAACCCATCCCATTTGGACGGCTGGGCAAAGTAATCTCTCCAGTCCTGTCCTTAAAGCTACCCCCTGCGCTTTTATGCATGTGATTAGGTTTGAATGAGAGTAATAAAACCCCCATTAAGTTGGGGTGAAATGAGTCATTACTGCATTGGCTGGCTGTTTGGCTGACTCACGTGTCCTTTTCATCCAGCCGAAGTTTCGCAAGACTGATGTACCGCCTGTTCATTTTTGCTGTACGTTTTGGGGCGGCGCCAGTAACTGGCATTTTGATTTGCACAGGAGTCTATCCATCTTGTTTCTCTAACCCCATTGAGCGTTATGTGCAAGGGTTTCATGAGAGGGCAATGCTGGTGTCTATTGCTCAAGATGAGGTTATGATGAGTGAATGACTGACAGGTTGAATGACGGCATAAGAGCTGTAAAGTGTATTTGAAAAGAAAAAGAAATAAAGTCTACAGGGTCATTATTTCACAGTGATGCTCAAAAACTGTGAAGAGGTTTGTATGCATCAGCTGGTAAACCCCGACTTGCTAAATCTCTGATTAAGTCTCTAACAAGTAATTTGTTTTCATCAATTAGTGGTGTGTATTTTCTGGATGGTGCACTTGTCCTGAATTAAAGCTTACTTGAAGCATTTGGGTACATTGCTTTGAAGCTGTGCCTTGCGCATTACATCAGCAGTGAGAATAATTTGATGACTTGTTCGAGCAGTTAACATGTCTTGATGTGCAAAATCATTTTCAATCCCGATGAAAACCTTTTTGAAGTCCAATCATCTTCCAGTAAAGAGAATATTAAAATAACCTTACTAATTAAAGTGCGTGATTAAAGTAAATGAAATGTTCATAATTATAATCTATGTTGACATGCAACTGATTAATTTGTTGATTGTAATTGCAGGCATTAGTTATGCTTGTTGTCTACCCTGAGTACATGCATTTGTAAATCAAAATTATGTTCTGTTTTTTTTTGTAAACTTATTTATGAATACATGTAGAAAAAATAATTATCAAGAGGTGGTCTAATCCAAAGTAAAAGAAATGTCAGTGTCAATATTCCACAGATGATCAAAACGGAGAAAATTCCGTTTGTACTGCAAATCGATATGTTTGTCTAAAGCAAAGTTAGAGAAGCTTAGACTTGGACAAAGTTAAACTTAAAGGCATTTTATAAATAATTCATAAAGGATTTATTCAGCACTTTTCTCATGAATGTTACAAACATTGTTAGCATATCATCTTTTTTAAACATAACGAGAATAAATAGCAATAGACACTGTGTATACAAAAATGGGTATCATATTATATTGAGTTATTAATATTATATTATATTAGTTGGAAAGCACACATAGTTAACACAACAAATAACACAGACACAAGACAATATATACATTGTTTATAAACACTGCATTTATAAACAGACATGACAGACAAATGTATGTGTATGAGACTCGTATGTCACACGCTCATTGTTCTATAAGCCATTGTGACAGGGAAAATGGTTATTACAGTTATATGATCACAGATACTATTGATGGATACTGAGGAGGATATCATAAGGATGGCTATTTTTTTTTCTATATATTCAAAATGTGTGTGTGCGTGAGTTGGAGGTGGTGGTATGGGAGTAGAGGTTGGGGGAAGGGAGAGATGCATAATCCTGTGTGTGGGTGTCTAGTCTTCTTTGTGAGCACACTGTATTTGTTATGGTAGCTTGCTGAGGTTATCATGGAATGTTCCAGTCACTGAGAAGTGAAATTCCATGGCTTATCACAACAGCCCTCCAAACTCTCACAGACACACACACGCACACACTCCGCATTTGGGTTTCTTATGGACAGAAAGCCAAGGCTTATGACAGTTGAGCCCCTGTGCTGGGGAGGGTCATTGTTGCCGAGGTAATAATAATATGATCATCATCATTAGATAGCTTCTTTCCACTCGGGTGATCCGGCCCGGCCCTACAATCGGTGTTGCGCTGCCACACTCCCTCTCTCAGGTAGATCGGCCCACCACGCTTGGCTTCCCCGTGCCACAATCAAGGAATACCAAGGACAATTTGTCTCATTAGGAGACACGCGTGTTTCCATGGTGACGCTGATTAAAGAGGCTGTCACCAAAATTAAGGGTCTAATGGAGTTCTCCTCGCTGGTGATGAACCCGGGCCATAAACATCAGGATCAAGACCCCGTGGAAGAAATCATCAAGAGAGGTCGCTTGCTGTGCCCTGAGGATGCTAAGCTACTCATAAAGGAGTGCAAGGCAGGGGTTTGGCAAGCCTCAACGGGCACAAGTGTGTGTGTGTGTGTGTGTGTGTGTGTGTGTGTATGTATGCAGGAAGTGAACTGTGATGGTCTCATACATAAATAAAATGTGTGAAAGAGATGCAAAATTCACGTCCTCGCTCTCCTCCAGTTAAGCAGTATCCTTATTCCTAACAGGAGCTGGAAATGTAGCCTTCTATAATGCATGAAGAATTCATTTCAGGGGAAGGGCACAGTTGATGAAAGACTACTCACTGACACTGTATAAATGCAAATCTGTCTGTTGTGAGCGAAGCACAGTAAGTACTAAAATAACATCTTTCAACAGCTACTTGAAGATGAGATCGATTTACATTGATATTAGCTATTAGCTTGGACCAGTTTTACAATATGTTCATCTGGCATTGAATGGTACTTAAAGTCTCCAAATAAATGTCCCAAGATGTTTCTCAAAAAAGACATCGAGTTACATCTACGTTACTAGATTTTACGATACTAGATTTTACGATACTAGATGTTACGTTACTAGAGCATTCATGATTTAATCCATGATTTGATGGATAATTATGTTAAATTGTGTTAGAATTACTGAACCTTTAGGCTAAGACATTACGTAAGGTACTATTTCTTATATATTTTTTCCTTTTTTCCATGTTTTCTTTGACTGATTATTCAGGCACACTCGCGTTCCCCTCATTAAACAATCACTAGATTATGAATGATTTACACGGTATAAATGCATCATGGTCTAATTAATGCTTTTTGTTAACAGTGCTCCCCAGACTTTTTGCCTGATTGATTTCAGCTGAGCGCATTGACTGCTGCGAGGGTAATCTTGAGGAAGAGAAGGAAGGCACTGTTAGCAGTTATCGAAATGCGCAGATGTGCTCTGCCTCCTCCCCAACGCCACATCCATCAGACGTGCACTTTGGGAGGATGCTGGGCTGGACCATCTGGCATCGCTTAAAAATAAACGATGGGTCTAAATCAAGAGGGACACTTCCATCCGTCTGTCTGCTCCTCGTGCCAGGCTGATCTGCCATCGGAACCTCCAAGGACCGTCGGAACCCTGCCTGTCAAAAACGACGACTTGGAGCACGAACGGAACTCAGGCCTCTGCCCCAATCCCCCCAACCCCCAAACCACCCTCTACACACACATACATTTCTCCCCTATCTTGTCTCAACACCAGTAGATTACCCTTTCTGTTCAGAGTAGTGCACCACAGCTGTAGCTGTGGTTATGCCCTGATCATTTATTTAAGGTGTTCAAGGTAGTCGCCCTTGTAGATAGACAATAAGCATAGAGTTAGATGTGTGTGTGTGTGTTTGTGTGTGTGTGTGTGTGCAGAACCAAAGCGGACAGGTGTGTGGTGACAGCTGTCAGTGAACAAGTCAGATGTATCTCGCTGCCAGCACTCTACACTGCCTTTGTTCGCTCCGAGTGAGATTTTGGAAACAGGATTATGCGCAACGTCTGTGGCAAAACGATTAAACAAAGCCACCAAACCAAACAGAAAAAAACAACAACTTTGGAGCCTGGAATTTCTCCGGGCTCCACAGGCAGTCGAAGTGAATGCCAATAAATCACTCAACCACCCAGGCACGCTATGACTGTAATGGCCAAGAAAAGAGGGAGGGCGGCAGTATTAATTTCATTGATTCTGAAATGAGGCGCGGCGATAAGGCTATCTCTGCCTTATCTGCGGCTGATGGGGGGTGGGTATAATTAAATGGATGGCACTGGTGTGGAGGCAGCCAGATGACGAGCAAGTGACTGGCCCAGGCAGGCAGGCAGGCAGAGGGATATGAGGGCTGAATCATCCTCAGCCTTGTAGGAGCACATGGTTGATTAGATTGGCGCCTAATTGCTATCGCGGCTATATTTAGGCACCGGCCTAATCAAAACCCCCTAAGACTCCTCGCCTCCCACCCCCAAACCGTCCAATCCAACCACCCTCCCTGCCCACACACACACACACACACACACACACACAGATACCACCGATGTCTCTCCCCTCACCTCCTCCGATCTTGATGAAGGTCAGATTGCCTTATGAGAAGCTCTTGTTTTTGAGCTTGATGGGCCTGTACATGAGTGGGCCCTGATGAAAGGCTAGATGAAAAAAAAAGAAGGAAAAAAAGCGAGGGACCCATGGTGTGCCCCTGACCGCTGCTCCCTGGAGATTGCAGGAAGATTGAGGTTAAGAGTGGTGGGAGGGACGTGACCAGTTAGAGCATCTCGAAAGGAGACATTGATTCGAAAAGGGGCACAGCCAGGAGAGAGCTATATTGAATGCCGGGGGCTGCCCATGGGCACTGCAGAACCTCTGGAACATTCTAGAAGTTGCTTGGGAGATAGTTCTTTGCAAAACTCGCCACAAAGGCTCAACATGAATTATTAGAAGAGCCTGGTCCTCCTTTGACATTAATTTGTCTTATGTGGTTGTGCAAGAGTCTCTTAGGGCCATTGTTGTCTCCTCCAGCTCGTCTCAGTCTCTGCTCTCTCCTTCTCGCTCGATGAAACGCAACGACTGGAAATGATTATTAATGCTAGGGATGATGGTAACAAATTGTTCTGTTTTCTATTTGCATGATTAAATGGAAACACAATTTCCATGATTCGATTACATGGTAACGTCACTACCCCTGCGACAAAGATAAATCAAGATGAAAAGTTATTTTTTGTGAGTTAAGGATGTAGTCTAGTTTCACCTAAACAAGGGGCCATTTTGAGTCACTTTTAGGAGATGTGATTCATACCCCTTTAATATTTTATTAATGACTCAGTTCTCCAGGGTTGTAAGATCAGGCAAAGTTACACCACACACACATACACACACACACACAGTCATTTAATGATGGTATCTTGGAGCAGTAATGTTTAACAACTAAACAAAAAACTTTACACATTAACCAATGCAGAGATCCGATACATACCAGAACATAACTGCAGCGTGGCAAAGGAGACAGCGGGACTTGACTGCCTGTGTGAAAAGACACAGAATGACTGGGTGGAAGAAGTGAAATATATATCTATATTGCATCAATCCCCCAAACAATAACTACGGTGGATTGGTAGGCCTGTCACATGATGGGAAAATGAAAAAAGCTGGGAAGACTGACTGGAGATGGGACAGAGAATAGAGATCCGAAGTAAGAGATAAGCACACAGTGGAATGGTGTTTCCTGAGAGACCATGGCAGCCATACTGCCCGCTAAAGGATGAATTACAGGGACAATATGGAGATGTAATGAGAAGATGACTCTTTTGTTAACCATGATTGATGTTCAGCCTGAGCTCATGGCCAACAGCTTAGGTGGTGAAATAAAACATTTTTAAAAGACTTTTTCAGTACCAACCCATTATAACACATCAATAATATGTTAATGGTTACCCTTTAAACCTACAGAGGTTGTTCCCTGTCACCCTAGTAGCAGTGGTCATCAAAGAATGCAGAAATCTATTATAAACGTGTATATGGTACAGAATACTCTCCACTGTGCACCATTTACAAGAGCAAGGCCATAAATCTTCAGCTCAAACAAAAGCCACCGCTATACGTTTTCTGGAGTTAACTGGGTTAAAGTTATATCTCTCTTTATGAGAGAAGAGAGACCTAGCGCTTCGGATGACTTAAAACCGAGTTACTCAGTGAAAACTTATACCAGTGCCTTTTTGATTGCTTCTCTCCAGCAAGCCTAACCTCCATTTCGCCTTGTGCCCCACAGGAGTTTGGGGTTGGTGGGTGGGAGTCTTAAAACGGGCACACTGCCCTGAAATCCCGTCTCTCAGTTTATTTCCATCTATAGCAGACACACTGTGTGGAAAATGGGAGATAATCATCAGAAATTGCCGCCCCTCCATCCATATCTACCATTACAGTCAGGCACCGCCAGTGTAATCTGGTTATATAGTGGAGCTGTTGCCGCAGGCTCCTCAGAATGATTCCTTGTGATATTTTCATTATTGCATTATTGACATGTTTTCAAACTATTGCAAGATACATCCGAATTGCATTTCATATTTGAATGAAACCCATTTATCCTATTTATCGTTCAATTTACATGCGGGTGCTTTTTTTTCCCCCTGAGCTGGAGCGTACATTTCTTGTCAAGGTGGGAGAGCTGGACCTCAAGCATTAGAGTGGGTGGATGAGGAGAGTGACTGACACTGAATGGAAGCGGGGGTCTAGAGCCCTATGCGGGAGATGAGAGTTTTTAAAAACTGCAGCAGATGTAGTGCTCTGCGGCGTGGCCATAAACCCCGGCACCTCATGAGAGAGACACGGCGTAATGAAGGAGCATCACTCTCCCCCTCCCACCCACCCCTCGCCTGGCAGTTCCAGACATCTGCAGCCCAGCTACCTCCCGCTGTCCCTTGTCTCGCTCTCACCCTGACGGAGCACTGGCTCCCCACCAGCACCTCCACCACCAGCAGAAACACCACCTTCATTACCCCACCACATCCCACTGGTAGGGGTGTTTGTTGTTCCGTGATCCCTGTATGAAGGGTACAGGGTTGGGAAGTGGAGAATGGGGAGGTTGGGTGAGAAGGGGAGGGGTGGAGTGGTGTGGGGTGGGGCCAACACCCCTCCCCCCTCTCTCCTCTTCCCCCTCCCCCTCATACACCCACCATTCGTCTCCATTACGCCCCCGAAAATGCTATTTGTCACTTTGCGGGGGAGAAATAATCAATATGTCTTGTGGGGGCAGTGAGCGCATTAGGGGGAGCAAATTGATGTCTCTTGCCCCAGTGCTCCTCTCCGGCGGCCTGCGCCGTATCTAATGGGAAGCCTGGCGCGTGGTGTTGTCAGGTAGCGCTTTTTCAGCCGGACGGCGCTCTCGTTTTCGGAGGGTTTTCTTGTTTGGGGAGGTGTGGACTGAGCGTCGGCTGTCAGGGACTTGACATTTGTTTTTAAACAAGCAATAATGGAAGCCGCCAGCTATTGGGGCTCTCGGGGAAGATAAAGGGGGAACAGGAGAAGGGTGGGCGAGGGTTGTGAGGGTGGGGGGCTTGTCAGGGTTGGGGGAAAACTTATGGCAGAGCTGATCCTGGCGGATCTGGCCATGCTACAGCAGCTAACAAATCTGATATAATTGGCCAAGTGGGCCCAGAGTTTGGGGCTTTAATTGGTTTGTCTGGTGATCTGTTGATCAGGACAGAGCAGGCAGACAGTGTCTAATAGTTTGGAGCTTCTCCACTATCCTTTGCTTTAGTGTATCAAGTCCAAACCTGTTCAGCCTGAACCAATGCAACATACGGCAAGCTAACCAGGCAAGTTAACCAGGCACATCAGACAATGTGCGATGATGATTTCCGATCAAATGCATTCACAGGCAATTCAAGCTTCACCATGGATGCCAGTGAAGAATCAGGGGTTATGGCTTCTGTTATTTCAGCTCTCAACTGATGGCCTTTGTCCCTAATTGTGAGGTGGTTTTCCTCAGATGTCGGAATAGTGAGCCATCTATCTGGAGATGGCAGCCACCTGTGAGAGGCATGATTCATGAATCATGTGAACAGCTCAGAGAACGCCAGTCATAGGGGCACCAGGTCGTAAATCTCATTAACTGGACCAGCTGACCCGGCTCTCAATCTCTGCCATTATCCCGTGACCTTGCCCATCTTGCGGACACAGGTAATTAGTCCTCTGAATGACCAAACGAACCAATGCATGCTTATTGGGTGCTGGGAGGGACAGCAAAAACACCCACCCTACCTCCCACCCCACTGAATGCACACAACACATTGGGTAAGCAAGCATAAAATGATGGCCTGTGCATTGAAAGGAAAAAAGACAGGATTGACCTGAGTGCCTGTGTGAGGTAGGGGAGGGGGTGTTAAAATAGGAGATCTCAGATGCCTCAGGGTCTCATCGCTTCTCCCCTAATGCAGTGCCTTTTACAGATGTAGGCTACTGTATACCCTTGGCACCCGTGTCTTCCACATGACTAAGCTGTGGATGGTAATATTTCTGGATGACGGCACTGGGCAGGTTCAGTGTCCCAGCTGTTTCCCCTGGATTAGGGGAGCCCCGGCACGGTTGCCAGTGAGTCCACTGAGACCCACCTCCTCCTCCCTCCTCCTCTTCATTCCACCTCCTCTTTTTCACTCCACCTCCTCCTCTCCTCCTCTTCCATTCTCGCCTCTCCACCTTTCCTCGCCCCTCTACCACCACCAAAAATCGAATAGCTGCAGGAAGCCTCTGCACCACACACCTCCAAAACCCACGGCTCTGGTATGCATCTAAACACAATTACGCAATTGCCAGGAAGTCATTTTCCCCTCATTCGGGGGCTGATTTAATTTGGCCTTTTAGCGTGGGGAAAATCTCAATAGACGGTTTAATTAACATGTGCGACGCAAGCTGCGAGCAGGGCGAGAGGACCTGTCGATCAGAGGCTAGCGCTGGCACTCGACAAAAAAAAAAAGAAGAAGAAATAAAAAAAGGAAAAGCTCATCGCTTTGTACCACGCAAGTCTGAGCTCCATGCAAATGAGGAGACAGAGCCCCGCAGAGATGCCTTCTTTTTTGGTTAAACGCTTTCGCTCCATCTAAGACCCTGTTTACAATGAGCCTAATCTGATTAGGGATTGAAACAACCATAATCTTTCCTGCACGCATTCACATATCCAATTTTGCTACAGTAAATGTGATATGTATGCTAATACAGCATGTGAGGAGTTTTTGTTGCAATTTTGTGTAGCGTCACATTTTTGTTTATATGAAGATGGAAGTTAATATCACTGTAAGGGGATTAGTCAAAGGCAACACAAAAACATCACTGGATTGAATGATACCTAATTTGTTATCATCAAGACAACCTTGTATAAAGAAAAACATCTTTTATAATTAAACTAATAATGTCATCAAAAATCTGTTTTCAGGTATTCCCCTTACTATACTAATGTGTATGATAGGGCACTAGTCTAGACACCAACTGCGCCTGGACAACGTCCGAACCAGGGCCAGTTCAAGTATATAACCAGCAACCATCTGGGAGTCTCTGAACAGAAGGGATGAGGGGATTACAATTTGCTTGTCAGTGAATCTTTGCATAACTGTTGCTCACAAAAGACCCAGATTAATCTGCCCTCTTGTTTTCCCTCATATTCTTTGCATGTACATCAATCACCATCTTAGTCCTGATAGTGGCATAATTTATTTTATATCACATAGCATATGACAACTTGAAAGACACATGGTCTGACAACATGTCCTTGGCTACGGTTTCAGGGGCTTTGCTGAATGGTCGATGTTTGCGAACCACAATGCTGTCTGGAACTTTTGCAGCAAAACAAAGTATCCAAATATGCCCTTCTGTGTCTGATGAATGTCATCTTGCTGGCTGACGCCTAGTTTATTGCTGACATTTCTACGCTAGGAGCTAATTAAACCCATGTAAACCTCGTAGTAATCCCCCTAATACCATAACCTCCCATCCAAGATATTGCAGCCAGCCAGAGGTAGTGGACTCATATCACCACAGAGAACACAGCAGACCCTTGGTATCCTCTCTCTTGTGTTTAAATGGGATTGACAAGGTGTGGCTGACAGACAATTGAGGACTAAACATCACCCTAACATAAGGACGAGTGGAAATAAGACATTAGCACATTCCTGAATGCATACATTGTGTGAAAGGAAGGAAAATAATGTCAGAATCGGAAATCTCTGTCTTTAAAGTGAATTCAAATAATTTTGGCTGTTCACAATTTCACCCCAAAAAAAAGGAAAAAAAACTTTTTTTTTTGAAACATTCAACGATTATTTGGCAGTAAACATGTAGCAGAAAAACATATTTTCTTTGAAGGAGTAGAGGGATAGTGAAAAGAGTAGCTGATATTTCAGCCAAATGGTTAGAGCATGTCAAAGCCCTGCCAACTTGACAAAAAAATCAATATTCATAGTATTGTGGGGCCATATGTAATGAGTGTCTGGCTAGTCTTTGATCCACGTTGAGGGCTGTCAAATGGCCATGCTAACAGATCTGCTTTTGAAGTGAGCACTGAACAGCTGCTTGTGCTGATATTCAAACACTGCTTTCCTAACTCAGTTGCACTCACACAGTGAAGATTCAACACACACACACACACACACACACACACACACACACAGAGAGAGAGAGAGAGAGAGAGAGAGAGAGAGAGAGAGAGAGAGAGAGA
>JAGFZM010000025.1:1441052-1496340 GCA_017657215.1 Limnothrissa miodon
AGAGAGAGAGAGAGAGAGAGAGAGAGAGAGAGAGAGAGAGAGAGAGATACACACACAACCTCCTTCTCTCTCCATTCTGCAAGGACAAATTCTGACTGTAATTGTTTGAGTCCACAGCCTGGAAATAGCCTACCTTTATTACAGTATTAGAGCCTTAATAAACATATTCTTTACTATGAGAACAGTATATCTATAAACTGAATTATGTAGTTTTGTACAGTACTGTATCCTGCCATTTCATTTATGATTAAAAAGTCATACATTTAATTACACAGCTAGGTTTCATTTGAGATTCAACATCCCCTTAATTGCCTTTTTTCTCTGGAAAGATTTTAGTTAATTGTACGTTTGCTTTTTTGTCCTTGTATGTTGTTCCGTAGTTTGTTTGAAATGCGGGGCTGATATGCAAAGCGCAGATCTATCTGCACAGAAAACAACTCAAACAGAGATGTCTATTCTCTGGGGAAATAACACATTATCAGGTATCATTTTGTATAGGCAACAATACTTTGTGCTAATTCAAGCTCACAACTCCATTTGCATGGCTACAATTACTAAGCAGGAGGAGCAATTGCCGGTTGAACAACTTAAATAAGCATAATGAATGAGGATGAATTCAAGCCAAGCAAAGCCACAAAGACTGCTTTCCATCTGACTGCTTTTATTCTACCACACGTTGGGTAAGAGTGAGGCTTTTAGATCGTAGCAAAGCAGTCATTGTACAGACAAAGGGAATTATACATCCTCCCCAGCAGAAGAGAGAAAGGACCAGTGAATAAAATACCATGTTGTGTGGGCCATTTCTTTGATAAATGACACACCAAGATAATGGTGGAGGAATACAGCCTGTGCATGTGCATTTTAGGAAAAGTAGAGTGGTTGATGTTTTACATCACTAGTCAAAATAAGCATAAAAGACAATAATTTATCATTTAGAAGAGATCTCTAATACCTCCAATACATTTTTGAGTGAAACATGTGACATGATGTCTAGAAAAGCAAGTAAAACTCACATATTCAGGGAAGAGTGCATTTCGGGGGAATGCAACTAGAAAGGATGACGTAACCCTAGAATAACCGAAGGTGATGTGCACTGACAAACGCATGTGTAACATAGGCCACAATTTAAAACTCTGAGCGAGATCGACATCGCGATGGAGCCTACAGGCGTCTGTTAGCCGGTAGTTCGTCAGAGTCCAGGATGTCGTGTATAATTATTTACTATACGACAGGCAGCCAAGTTCAAGTTTTTTTTAATTTCAAAAACGTTACCTAAATGCGTTGACAGCAACAAGCTGTAGATAGTTGTAGCGCATATGATGGCAAGGCAGCAACAAGTATTTAGCGGGAAATTATGGTATTTCGTATTAAGTATTATTTTGCAGTGACAGAGATGACTCTAAGTTGATTTACCCTGAAGAATACAAAGAGCAATGAATATCGCAGTGAGGCGAATACAAATCTTAATCGTAATCAAAAGTGAAAGTAGGCTACTTCTAGACTAGATTTCAAATCACATTAACAGGGTAGGGGTTGACCCCTGATCTCCTTGAGTAGGCCTATTTTATCTTGTACGAATATCTTAATAGTATTCACAGTCATAAACAGCGACTTCTGTTATTTTCCACCAAGGCTCTTGGCGCATTGCTGAGCCGTATCACTAATGAAACATCACACTTTGTTTCAACTTCAGCAACACCACATGGAACAAATGGCAGCAAGTAGCATATTTGGACTATCTTTAGATTCTAGTAACTGAGCAATTCTGTAAGTACCCCTTACTGTCCCTACTTACCATTGCGCCGTCCTACTACAGTCAAGGTCCACGCCGCAGCTCTGCAAACTACCGCAGACTCAGTCGGGCTTGGTAAAAGAGACACGGCAGAGGGCGGACGGGCCAACCGAAACACAGCATGAAAAAGGGGAGAGGAAACCGCTGGTAGACGAAGGGCTATAGACAGCCAGTCACTGCACACCCCTATCTCTGAAGAAGAAGTCGCTTGGTCTGCCTCTGTGAAACAGAGTTCAAATACCGTGAGCAACACTTTTTCTCCTTAGTCTACACGCCCCCTTCCATCCCTTTTCGGCGTCCCGTGATGCGTTCGATTTTCTCAACTCCCAGTCAACACCCATTCTGAATCTTGTAATGTTCTTTACTTCATGTTCATTTATGCGCCTTTTTCACTTTTTTAGTTGCTTATGGAAGATTCCTTCACGCAAATCCCAATGTAACAAATATAAATAATCTCAACAGGGTTATTGTTTCGCTGTGAAAAATAGATCAGGCTAATAGCTGGTTCTAATTTAATTGTTCTTTTCCTATGGCAGTCCACGGTACAGGCTACACACGATTACTGTACTGTTTGCAGGACCCTGGACAGCGCCATTTCAACAGCGACACTAAATCGAGGAAACCCATCAGCAGGAACAACAATAGGATATTTTTACACAGGCAGACTAAACACACACACACACACACAGTCAGAATATTGTTAGGCAGTATTTACCAGTGTCTAATAATAAAATGCCTATTACCAGTGCATATTTATAAATCTTGGGAAATGCATCCCACAAGGCATGTTGCTATCCTTGAAACACATGAATCTAATCTTTTTTCATATCTTTGCAGGGACTTAGAAAATCCCTCTGCTGCTGGCCTACTCACACTGCATTATAATCACATATCGGTGCAGTAACTGCAGTAGCTACACTGACCACTTTGTTCCTCTCTTTGCCTAGTTAATCTGTTTCCCCTTTTTCTTCTAGGGATTCTCTTTTGGGGAAGGTGCGTATTTTCTTCGGCAGTCCATTGAAAAGTGTGTGAGAGGGAAGCCCTGTTAATAGCAGCGATATTGAGATATATGTATTAGAGGGACCTTGTAAGACACCGATCTGAGACACGAAATGCAACCCATTCATCAAGATGACGCACAGGCAAATTGTTGCCAGAGAGGGCTATTCCTCAAGCAGTGGGGCAAGCGGGCTAAACATGGACAGCCAAGAAAGGCCCTGCAGTGTTTTTTTTTCTCTATTTTATTTTCATCCCAAAAGACATTTATTTGGTGCACCATTCATTTTCCTCCAGACTTTCCCAAAAGCTTCCCCTCTGTGTCAGATATGCAGGTATTATGTTTCTGCAAAGTCATCTTTGATTGGACCTTTCTTTGTAAAGTATTATTTCAAGGACAGAGGGTCAGAGATGATCAGGTGTAATATTGATTTTGGTGAAACTTTTACTGTAATAAATAGGGCTGGATTGGGTTGGATTGGGTTGAATAACAACTGTAAAATAGGAATCCAGGAAAACCTATCCAGTGCACACCTCATGTTACTGACCTGTATGTGTCCTGTGTCTAATACTGTAAGTGTAAAGAGCCATTTATCACGTTTTCTATTTGGAAGGGAGAGATGGGTCTCAGGTGTCAAAGGATGTGCACTGACAACCGATGTCCCATTCCTCACAAAACAGTCTGGTATAGGATAAGATGTTTATTTGTAAGTTCTGTTCCTTTTTAAAATTCCTTAATCTAGAAGAAGTAAGTGTTAAAGCCATCTACTAACCACTATTTTGCATTAGCCCTTGGCAAACCAAAGACGTTAGTGGTATTGGATAAGAATTGACAAACTACACTTAAACAGGTAAGTAGGTCTGAAAGCTGTGAACCCATTTTCTCAGAGGGTGGTGTGCCGATGCACCTCATAATGCGTTCAGCTGTGGTGCTTCAGAGAAGGTCAGAGGGGATCATCAGGTGGATGCTGATGACAGCCTACACAGTCCCCATCACGTCAGGAAGCAAAGAGAACATGGGCCGTGGATAGCATCAGCTTGTTAGAGAAAACCCTCGTGTCGCACGGAGGGTCAACCGTTTGATCAGTCACATTCAAAACACTCAAGGAAGCCTGCAGACACATACACAAAAACAAACACACATAGTACATGGACAGGGTGAAAGCATGACAGTCTCAAAGGTCCTATAAGGACCTTCGTGCAGAAAGAAAACACATGATGTGGGGGTCGAGCAGCTAAATTGTCCCTTTGCGATGTGCACCGGCAGTGTACTGTGACAAGTTTAAAGATAAGTGCTGAAAAATACTATTGCACTGAATGTTTTCTATAATTTAAACTTTAACCTTAAAATAGCCTACTGATGCTGCATTGATTTCCTCAAGCCTCTGCTGGTAATGCAAGGAAATGCATTTTGATGGTAGCTAATTATATGGACAAATCCTTATTTCCTGTCAATAGAAAACGTGCACTGAGGGCTTTTAATTTTTAGAGAGCTTGGGTTTCATTCCTCAGGTTTCCAACTCAACTTCACACCAGGTTACAAAGTATTAGATACTCACGAACGCGTTTGTGCCTGTGTGAACACAAACATAATGACATCCGTATTTTCACGCATTAGCCTAATTCGGTTTCAGCAGATCCCCTTCTGATCCTGATAGGTTGATTTCTATTATTTATTATGGTGCATACACAATCAAACACACACACGAGTAGGCACTTTTTCAAATACCCACACAAAAACTAGACTACTTTAGAGCTAACACTAAACCATATTAGACTACGGTGTCGTGCTGTTTATTTTTCTTTTTAGCCCATCTGACAGTGGAGCTTATTGGCTCGGACCAAATCCAGACTAGTTTGGTTCTTAGCAACTGGCCGTTAATATTTGTCTACGTTCAGGAGACCCCTACAGGGTGACACATAAGAAGACTGACCTAGCTATTTCAAGCCTCTTGTATCTCAAGCAGAGAAGTCACGTACGTTAACTGAAGTAGCCTAGCAACCTTTACGTGGCACAGATCCGTGCACCTTCCCTTTGGAGCAGTTTGTTTTCAAGACTGGTAGACTTCATCAACGGCTAATTTGATTATTACAGTTTTATTACCTTTCTATTTATTTATTTATTATTTATTCATTCATTTGGTGTATTATTTTGCAGGTCTTGAATGTTGGTTTTACTGTACTTATGCTTTTGATATGCTATGTTTGTATATTTAGTTTTCATTAATTGGATATAGCAATCAAAATACTATGAAATACTATTACATTGTTTAATTATAAATTAATCGTATGAATGCAAGAGTCATAATTATCAGTATACAGTAGGTCCATTAACAATAAATGATTTACTGCCCCTCTTAGCATTCTTGTCTTGTGTGCGGCCATGACCTTGTAAAGCCCTCTTGAATCCTTTAGGCTCTGTGGGCTTGAATCCTTATAAAGAATAACAAGTATGCCACAAGGCCTTTGAATTGCTGTTCTTTGTTTTTCTTCTGTCCTCTCCGTGTATGGAGGCTACTCCTGTGCCTGCTTCAACTCGGGTGACATAGTTGTCTGCAGAGGGCACAACCTCTCGGCTGTACCAGGCAATCTCAGTGACCTCACATGGCGCCTAGACCTTGGCTCAAATGTCATCAGCACCCTTAACGCCAGCTGGAGGTCACACACGCTGCTCAGGCTCGAGGTCTTGGTGCTTGCCCAGAATACCCTTGGCACCATTGTGCCGGGCGCCTTTGTTGGCACACCACATCTTCGCCACCTTGATCTGTCCTCAAACAGGCTGGAGTGGCTCAGTGTAGGGGTCTTCAAGGGGCTTGGGAAACTTGAGGAGCTGCTTCTATTTGAGAACCACCTGGATCGGATCAATGGCCGCGCATTGGAGGGTCTTGGCGCACTCCAGAGGCTCCATCTTGGCATAAACCGACGGACTCAGTTGCCCCCCGAGATGTTTGAAGGGGCAACGCCTTTGTCAGAACTCAGAGTCTTTGATCTGTCCTCGAACCTGCTGCAGGAAGTCCCAGTGGCCTCCTTCCGTGCTCTGCCTCCCCAGACTCAGGTTGGCATTTACCTACACGATAATCCTCTAGTCTGCACTCGCGCCCTCCAAGCCATGTTGCAACACTGGGCCAATCAACATTTCACAACAGTGGACTTTCAACAAGGCTCTCGTTGCCTCAGTGGAGTCACTACGGAGAGGATGCTGAACTGCTCACAGTGGCTGCATGGTTCTACCAATCCACCCACGCTGGTGTCACAGGTGAAGCAGGGAGAGCATTTGCTTCTTTCCTGCGGGAGTTTAGCAGAGCAACAAGGTTCAACAGTACACTGGTATTACAGTACACCAGAGCCAGATGTCTCACCGGGAATAGATCAGCGCCTGTTTGTACACTCACATGGCACCAAGGAGATCCAAGGAGTGCAATTAGAAGATCTGGAACATACTGCTGTAATCTAGTAAGTGGTGAGCAACAAGAATTTAAAAAATTCAGTGCAGATGATTGTGAGCGACACAGAGGCAACACAACATTATAAGAAATTCCATACAGCATTCACTGCAATGGCCTCTTGGGTGGTCAGTATAATCTTGTTGCTCTCCTACCTCTACTTTAGTTCCTATCGAGGCTGCTGCCCTCGCAAACACTTGGAATTGGCACGTATGGCAAAAAATAATCCTCAGCTTCAGAGACGACCCAGCACAGGTAAAAAGGTGGTCTTTGTGGAACCTTGGGTGAAAGTCACCTCCATAGATATGGCTCCCTCTGCAGGAGCACCCAATTCAGTCAACACCAGAGGCGTCCTACACCAGCTCCAGTGATCCTCCACTAGGAGAAATATACCAACTGATTCAGCTGCCACCAGTGAAACACTGAGAGGTCTTTTCATTTTGTCAAAAGAGGCATAAAAAAATCGACTGGTTTTGCTTGGACAATCAAGTGTGCTGTCAGGAAGTGTCTCTGATTGCAATCAGACAGCCAGACATCTCTTGCTAGAAGCTCACTGGCTGCTGGTACATCTTTTGGAGTCTTGATTTTGATGTAAAGTTTATTTAGATTTCGATGGGGGTTGCATAATCATAGCTTGAGATGAAACAAAGTTTTAAGAGCTCTTATTCAGAATTTAGGGGACTCTTTGGGGGCAAAAACAATTGCATTTGTAATGTTTTGACAATATTTTTCATTATTTATTAGTAACATAGAATCACCCAATTTAAGGTGATAGACATTAATGACCTCATACTAGTCTCACCAACAACTATTGTAAATCCATTCCAGCCACTTTTCTGTAATTCCTAGAAGGGAGTGGAATTTTTAAAGGTACGGTGGAATTTTACTGTGGAATTTTAAAAGATACACTGAAATTCTGTGAGTGAGCACTGCCCCCTGCTGGATTAAATTAAACATCACGGGAGGGTCCTACAGTGACAGAGGTAGAATACTATTACTTTTTATTCTGATAGGCGGAATGTGCTCAGGTAGAAAAGTCAAATTTTCCTTTTTGACCAAACACTGTGTGTGGTGTGCCATTATGGAGTGGCTTGACATGGGGTGCTTTTTGTTTGACATAGTAACTGGCACATCCAATGACCTGTAACATTGTATATGAATGAAATGTACTTGTAACAGTATATATTTTGCATTAAAATATGGTTTAAAGTAGTACAGAAACTATTAGTTAATTCTCTCCTCTGGAAGAGCTGTGTTGTTCAGAGGCAGAGGGGCATAACCAGTACACATAACCAGCAAGGAAATGAAGATATGAAATACATCTCCATGATACAAAATTAAATACTTCCATCAAACTGTTGTCTACATGGTTTGCACTGTAGGTCACAAAAGTTCCTCAGCTACATGTACACTTTCAGCAGAAGTGCTCAAAACTGTTGTACCCATCTGCAGCCTATAGGGTATGCTAAAACACTCTGAGAAGAGGAACGGGGAGAAAGAAAAAACACCCTTGAAGAAACTTAGTCATTGTTTTGAATAGGTATGGCAATATTCACTTATCTGAATTCACTAGGTTTCACCAGTTTTCCTATATGTTGACTTAGATCAGAATTATATTAAAATAAAGAATCTAGAATCCTGAATAGTATTGACATACAATTAAGGTAAAGTGCCAAAGAAATGTGTTGAAATTTGTTGTATTTGTTATAGTCCTTGTAAAATCTTGTTATTCCCCAGTTTTGCTTGTATGCAAAACAGGAGCTTCAGCAATGTCCAAATCAATATGCCTATTAGTCTTAAATCTTCCACACCAGAAGAGAGTTATGCAAAGGCAATAAATTAGACATTCACCTTGTGTCTGGTTTGTCTCATTGTGATCATTGCATTGCTACTTGCCCTACTTCCTTAGCCAAGAGTTCACATTAGTCCACATGAGTAGGGCTGTGCTATATCTGTTGCAAATATGGATGACAACCGTTTATTGTGTGCAGTGTCTATTAACATTGCAGATATTCTCTATAGGCTACATATATGAAAAAAAACACTGACTTGTGAACAGTGACTTCTTTCACAGGAATGGCATCCTCATATGAGATGACCTTCAAAAATGCACCTGTAGACAGCAGTGCAGACTGCTCCCACTCTGGGAAAGAAGGAGAAAAGGATCTGTGTTCGAACCATGCGCTGAACTCTGAGACTTTTCATGTGGAGATGACGAGGATAGGCAGGGTCAGAGTTGCCTCTGGAAATAGCCCACTGACAGGATATGACAGATGGAGGTGAGGGAGGATGCTCCGACTGCGACAGGAACACGGAGGCAGCGCCACACTCCGTCTTTATAAAGCTGACACCTTGTCAAGTGTGGTTTACTTGCGAGGGCTCTCTGTCACTGAGGCAATCGTAGTCCTTCCCTCTAAGCTTGTTAAAATGCCATCGCTTTACCTCGGCTGACAGCAAAGAGAACCCTTGAATCCCAGATACTTGAAAACAGCAAGTGAATTCACAGGCCCGGTTTAATAAAACAACACAGAGTACGTGTGATGAAAGAGGTTTGTGTCACACTGTACATGTAGTGTGGAGGGAGTTAATTCCATGCATTCTCTGTGGTCCTTCTGAGGACCCCTAGACCTGCTAAGGCATTAAATGTTGATGAGTGAGTGAAACTTTTTATTAGTTCTTATGTTGAAAGCTGCATAGGTTTGTACCGGAGCAGAGAGGGGGATGGGTTGTGGTTTTAACTGGCTCATTTAAAGATGGCATGATTGATATAAATCAGTGATTTAGTACTTGTTAAAAGAAATATCTTTCAAGATTTCTCTAGGTAAAATAACACCAACAAATTGCCTTAATTTAACACTTATCTCATGCTACACCATGATGAAAAGAATGAGTATTTTGACATCAAAATAATGTCTGTTCATTCTGCACTTTGTGTTTGCTTAAGGTCATACGTACATACATATGTTTTACCTATAGGTTTCACCATCGAATTGTTCTTAAAGGGAAAATTTGTCAATCAACCCACCACTTTTATTTGAGGCTGCTGCGGCACAATGTAGACTGAATTTGTAAAATGGCAGCTAATGCCAACAGATAGGGGAATAAGTACACGCAACTTCCTTGCCCGCATCACTCAACGTTGGCTGTGGTTTTGCACAAAGGCCACTTATTCTCATACCTACTGACAGCCCTCTGTGACATGAAACAACAGGGCTACATGCTGATTCACTCTGGACAGTCCCTTTAATATAGGCCCGTTAGCCAATTTCAAATCGCCTCTTCTTTTTTTTTAAGAAAATCCTTGAGAAAATAATCCATGAACAGCTAACATTTTGAGCCTTCCCCAAAGCAAAGAAACCTCTGGCCAATATAGTACATCTATATATACACAGGAGGAGATCTATTTATTATAATAGATCTCCTCCTTCTCCTGATGACTACTAGCATTGGTCTTTTGTGTTCTGTGCTCATATGCTTTATGACGTATACCTCCTTTAGCAGCCACTCAATTGTGAATTGAGTGTTTACTGTACTTTCAGCAAGCACATATGTATTTAATTTGTTTGTATATGTATTTAATTTGTTTGAATATGTATTTTATTTGTTCTGCATTTCATTCCTGGAAAGGCAATTGTAAACAGACACAATTCATAGAAGAAACCATTTAGGAGCCTGTTTTATTTTATTTTATACGTTTTTTTCTTACTTTTCAAGCAGTCTTACTTTTCTCAAGCTTACTTTTCAGATCTGATTCACCCACCTGCATCCACACACATATATCCATTCTCATCCCATGAGAGCAGTCATACAAATACATCGGCCATGCAAATTGTAACCAAGTACATCCAAAACATTGACAATAATGAACCAAAAAAGAAGGGGTGGGCAATAGACTATAAATAAACACAACAAAGAGGGGAAAATTGGGTGCTAATCTTTGATGGTTGCAAGACCATCATAGTTGGTCTATTTGTTTTAGCAAGAGAGTAATACAGGCCCTTACATCTAAGTGAAGGATGACACTTTTACAGTGTCACTGAGGAAAAGAGATATGTCTTATAAGTACTAGGCTAGTATAGAAGGAGCACAAGTAAAATATTGTGGCTAAACATACAATAACATGTGAGCATGTAAATCTGTAAGAAATGACTCTTGTTCTGTGGTGATTTCCAGTTAACTAGAAACCCTACACCAGTAGGATGGCAAAGGCCACAACATTCTTGCTAAAGGATGTTCAGGCTGGGTGTCTATTTTGAGGAAGAAGCAAAATGCTTACTACAATATAAGGGGCGTGAACTTCCAATGAATTGTGGATGCAGAAGTAACCGCAGCTGTGTAAATTGTGCATAGCTGCTTTGATAAATTCAATGTGACCCTTGAGAAGGTCTGAGGGGTTGCGACAGGGCTGCATGAGCTCCAGCAGAGAACCTGTGGAACTCAGTTTTGGTGGTCTCTTGCCCAACTCTGCTGCAGAGTGTTATAGTGTTGTAGTGTCCCTCAGGTATCCATTTTGGGACCTGTGCTTTTGTTTAGCATTTAAGCAGTGCTATAGATACACATCCATGGATGTTGCTAATGTTTATGACTCTCTGACCCTATTGACAGACTTGGCCAATGGACAGTATAATCAGAGATCTAGTGCTCATTAAAACAAAGGGAGAGTTACTAGATGTCACTACATAATTGGTGTAAAAACCCCAAACCTGATTTCACCTGAACTTTAAATTACATGTCTACCACGTAGATAAGAGCGTGAAGAGCATGATTTCCTAGTTCAAGAACATTGACAAAGCTCAGTCATTTCTACCCTGTACAGATACTGTACATAACATTTTCACTGGCAGGCTGGGCTAACACTATAAATGCTATCAAATGACTGATGCTTTCAAATTTATGGAGTAGCTCTGTGTCAAATAAGACATGTACATAACAGTTGTATCTGTATTGCAAAGTGTCACATGGTATTAAATGAATAAATTCTCTGCCCATTTGTTTGTATTTTTACCAGGGAAAAAAGAGTCCTATGTGGGTAAAAAAAGTTTGTCAAGTTGTAGTGGTGTTGATATTGCTTATACATGTTTAACTGGTTCAAATTTGCAGTGTAAAACCCAATGGTAAATATGTTTCATGTACTGAATAAAAGACATGCTTGACCTCCTTTTGAGAATTTTCTTAAGGTTGGGTGTATTCTTTGTCTTCCTCTTGCATGTGGCATTGACCAATGCAAATAGACTCTGTCTAATCCTAACTAGGTCTCCTTTTGGGGTTGGCTATACATTTTGTGTCTGGACCTATAGTGTCTATGCTACAAGGAGAGGAATGAGAAAAATGTATTTTTCAATGGGGCCTTTTTTAAAACCCACCTTAAACAGAGAATAATTGTTCCTAATGGGGAAAAGTCAGAAAAGAAGTTAACAATTCAGCACTGTTATATCAGTAGTCAGACTAATATGATTGTACAGTGCTGATGCATTCTCTCTCAGAGGATTGTTATACTTTTTTGATGATTTTATGTCGACCGAGCTGAAAATTATACAATTCCTTGTTCATGTCTTGTTTTTTTTTATTCATCTAAAAATGTGTTTTAATATTTATTCCTTTCTATCCTTGCTATCATCTCTCAATAATCTTTAGGTCAGTTTCACTGAATATAAAGGCTTCTGATGGTAGTGCATTCACACACAATAGCTAAAGGTAAACTATTCATGCAAATCTAAGACTAATTTATTAAATCACTGATTTGAAGCTTTGCTAACCTTTGCTTTGCTAAATGAAGTCATGATCGTGTGTTATCTCTCATGGCCCGTGTTCCATCCTACAAATTCCGGCCATGCATACGTGCCTTATGCAGGGACGTGGGAGGGGACAGAGGACACTGATTAGGCGCGTGCCAGCTGCAGAGTGGCCGTTTGTTCAGCTGCTCCATGGAAAAGTACAAGGACCCCTGCGCGTCCTCGACGTCAACGCTGTTTGTGCAATTCCTCCACTTTTCCCCTGCTTTCTTTTTTTTTGGGAAAATGACTGGCGCATGACACCCACAAAGTCCCTGTTTGTTAACCAGCACCTAATGAGAGGCAGATTTAGCTGAGACAGAGAAACACGCAAACAGACATTGCATGCACTTACATACAAACACACATCACCATACCACCACATACATATACACAATATGCATGCCTGCCACCCACCCCTCCCCCAGATAGAACAGATATGACAGAGGAAACTGATTTGTCCAGACCTTACCATAAATATGGTTACAAATTCTATTTACTCAGAGGAGGGTGTTGGACAGCTGTTTGCCTGGTCTTGTGCTTGTCATTTTAAGGTCATGATCCTCTCTATTCCTCTCTCCTTCTCTCTCTCTCTCCCTATATCTGTCCTCTCTGTCACTGTAATGGTCATTACAAAGTTGACTTTAAAAGAGGCAGAAAAATTAGTTTTGCACCCTTAAAGTAGTTAAGGCCATTCTGGGAAATACAGTCCTCTTGAATTAAACAAACCTTTCTCCTGTTTATTCAGTCTGACAGAAGCACTTTTTGCTCCAGATTAGACCATTAGCATCTTCAAGAATTCGGACATCTCTTCTTGACTTCTCTGTAGCTAAAAAGTGTACTAAGATCAATGAAAAATAAAATGTGGTAATTTTCAAAGCATATCTGAAATGGAACTAAACGATCATCCTGGGATAAAAATCAAGGAAATTTATTACCATATCTGAAAGAACAATCCCTTCATGTGTCTGAGTAAAGCAGTGCAAAACCTACCATCTCACAGGTAGGTTGCAAAGTTCCTTGATTATGAACTGGTAAAACTAACAGGCAAAATTGTTTAATAGTGGAAAATAATCGTACTGTATTTACCCAAATGGTGGCATATCCCTTTAATACTGACACACCACCTGCTGTTTAGTAACTCTATGGTATGGTGCTGTCAGTTAAAATTGTTGTTACTCTGTTCTCTACTGTATTGCTGTATTTTGTGGAGTGTTGAATGTGCAATTAAATGGAAACAGGGGGCCATATCTGTTTACCCTCATTCACCCTTTGCTAATTGCTAATTTGCTCCAAAACACTGTGCATTCCGCTTGTGGCACGTTACCAAACACTTGTGTTTGTGATGTATGGCTGCCTAAGGAGTATCCTATTGGCCCTCCATGGTTCAAACTGTATTTGTGTGAGGGTGTTTTTGTCGGTCAAGTACATGTATGGGGTATGTGTTGTTTCAGCTTGGAGGGCGCTTTGGTCTTCTTGAGGGCGCTTTGGTCTTCTTGAGGGCACGTGCTGCCTGACAATGACGCTCACATGCACGTGCAAGTGCGTGAGGCCCCGTCTCCACGTCTGACCGCTGATGTGTTGTGAGCGGGCCCTTTTATGAATGGGGACCCTCATCTGCGGGAGACGAAACTGTTTTCCTCACATGGACGCGAACAACAGCGAGGTTCGACCTCTCAGCCCCCCTCGTTAGACCCCCCTCCCCGACCCTAGCCCACCATGGTCCAGCAGTCACTCGCACCCATCCCAACAACCTCGTCAAACAGCAGGGGTCCGAAAAATAACTGTCCCTGAAAATTATTCCATAACAGCTTACATAAGAGCACCCTCAACAATCGGAGAAAGAGCGCATGGGAGCGGAAGAATGGGAGAAGTATGCAGGGGCGCTACCAAGCTTGGCACTGTGCTTTAACAGCACAGAGGCACCAACTTTGGGATGCTGGTGTGAGGATGAGAAATGGCCACCACAGAGACTGCCATGTGTTCCAATGCAAGCACTAAGAAAACTTACAGCAATACTTTACCGTAATCACTTTATTCTTTTGTTTTGGGGCCATGGGAGTTTAAATCACAAGAATAATGTCTTGACAAGAAGTCAGTAAATCTGGGAGACAGAAAGACACCTACAGAAACAGAGACAGAATGAGACAAAAAAGAAAGGCGGAGTAAATAAGCGAGAGAATTAGACTATTTTTGGTTTTAATATTATTTTCAGCTCAGGAAGTTGCACCCATTTATTTGTTCATTCGACAATGTAGTCTACAATAAAATTGAAATTTTAGCAAAAATAAAAACTAAAGTGAAATTGTTGCATGTTGTTTAAACCAGCACATATTTTCCTTATTGTTTGTAAAGTTAGTGCCTATATGAATTTTCCAATCTAGCCATTATCTAGAACTATTATAGGGTGCTGAACAGGCCACTAACAGTGTCATGAGTTGTACAATTCATCAGTGTTGTATAGTTCATAATGGCACCAGAGTGCAGCTGTTTGTGCACTTAAAAAAGTAATTAAATGATGACTAAAACAAGGGGATGCTGTGACCTGTACCCACACATCTGACTTCATATGTTGCTATTGGCTGACACGAATCCATCTGTTGACCACTGCCACATGCTGAGGCTGCGGGGGGCGGATGTTGCATTCCAGATTAGTTTGTTTATTGTGTCTCCTTTTAGAGTCTCAGATGAGGAAAAACAGTGGCCCAAAATACAGCACATTCTTACACTTGACTTTGGCTGAACTACATACTATGATAACAAATGAAAATGACTACCAAAAAAGGTAAACGTGGAAATTGCATTATGCAAGTATGCACAAATTTAAGTATAATTTTAATTTCGCTAGTCCTAGTTAAACAGAATCCTGTGGATTCATTAGTCCATGAATCAGTTTATATGAACACTTTTATTAGTTAGATTTCACTATCCTAGTATACTAGTACTTTCACAAGTACAGTCAAATTAATTGCCAAAATAAGTTACTATTTAACACAGTGTTGAAAAACATCACAAATAGGCTATTGCTAAGAAAACTTCTTGCTAAGAAAAAATCTGTTCTGTTTATAGTTTCAAATTTCTAAAACATATGTAGCGCTGCCATGTAGTTTGGCAAAGGGGTCTGGCACATTCCACATTAAACACAGGAAGTAGTATGGGATGACAGAATGTTCATGAACAAAAACAGCCAGGAAATAACTTTTTTTTAAAAAAAAACAATGTATATTCTTAGTGAGAGCTAAGTGTGAGGTTAAATAATAGCCCCTCTTCAGATTCATTGGAGGCAAAAGAAATCCAGTGGTATACTGTATGTTCAAAATAACCTTGATGTGTGTTCACCTGAACCTTTGAGAATATGTGAACCCCATAACTCAGGGGTCGGCAAATAAGTTTGGACCCGGGCCATTTTCCATTGCCATCATCATCAGGCAAACCATGCTTTCTAACTGAAAAAAAAACTTATTATATCATAGGCCTATATGCTGCACTATTTATTTTAAAAATAATTTACATTCATTTAAAATTACTGCTGCAGCTCCTGTCATCCGTCATTCAACAGATAGGCTTAGCAACCTGACTAGCTTATGATTTGGCTATCTATTAGTAAAGTTGCTAATTCTTGCATGACATCCTGATGTTGTTTCAGTTTGAATTTGTGAAACACTCAAGATTCTTAGCTAGCGAATCAAAAATGTCACTGTCCAAAGCGACGAAATAAAGAGTGAAAGGAAAGGTCTGCGTACAGCCTACCTGAATTTATGAACACCCAACATCTCATCCTATATTACACAAGATGACGCATGGCCAAAAAACATATCCACTTGCTAATTGGTGCTCTTTGTCAAGCGCTGTGAGACCTGTCTTTTGTAAAATGCGCTATACAAATAAATTGAATTGAATTGAATTGAATTGAATTTAATTGAAGCGCTGACGGCTGGATATACACAGAGCTGCAAGATTCTGGTTCGGACACTTGCAGCAAAAAGTTACAAATGCATCCCTCAACGCAGCATGGATTCTCACAACAACAGGCTACTGACGCAGTGGTTATTAAGGAAGTGATAGCGATAGTGTAATGAAATCTGTTGAATTGTCGTTTTTGACAGCAAATATTATACGTTTTTATTTTAAGCAACCTCATCTGGCGGGCCAGATTTTATTGACGGCAGGCCAATTATGGCTCGCGGGCCGCTATTTGCCGACCACTGCTGTAGGCCTAACTAATTCTGAGGTTTCTCCCAAGCTACCTGTTGACCCCTGGTAGCCCTTGTAATATGCTATGCTATACCAGTGGTAGCCCTTGCAGTATGCTATTGTAACACTGAAAATATAACCTCTTATTTTGGTACTACAGCTGAGACCTTTGTTTTGAAGGGGAGCAGCTTAGGAAGGAGCAGATGTAAAAAGTTGAGATTCAGAGAGCGGAGAGTGCGTTGGGGTTTACAGAGCTAGAGCATGAGCAGCCTCCTAATGTTGAGAAGTATTTAAATAAACCTCCCGTGCACCTTAGTGGCCTCTCAAAACAAAAGATGAATGTCATGCTGGTAAGCCACCTGAGTTTTTTAAGAGGAAACTTTCTGAATTCAGGTCATCTCAAGACATGATGCGGAAAGCCTCCATGACAGTCAATGACCCAGACGCCTCTTATGTGGTGTCTTTGCTTGTATAGCTAAAGCCAGAAGACCTTCTCCTTCCTGCAAGTGTGGTGCTAGCTGAGACCTTTTTTTTTAACCAAAAATGCTTTGTATTGGGGGTTGCCTGGTTGGGAGGTAATTAACAGAAAAAATATTCCACAGTGGTACAGTAAGTCAATGACAAACGGTTGAGAACCACTGTACTATACATTGGCCATGTTATGTTTCAGCACTTTAAGACATGAGCCTCAAGTCCTGTTTGTGATAATATTGCAGCAGATTGTTTGTACATGTTTAGTTAAAATAAAAGCAATGATATTAAGTAACTAAAATCTCCCAAGACGTTGTAAAATAGCACCACCTGCTTGAATCTAATCAATGTCCAATCATGGTGCAGCCATTTGGCTGTTGCTGCACATAGACATCATCAATATCAACGTGTCACTTTTTACCTAGAAAGCATTGACAAGCAAATACAATGGCAGGTTATAAGGTCTGCGACTGACAAACTGATAAAGTTTTAATTTTTAAAAAAAAAGTATTTTGAGTATTTTTAAATCATGTTAAATATACGGTAGCTGAAACAAATGTCGGGCCAACATGTCTTACTAGCCATGGATTCTTTTAAAATAAAGTAATGATAAAGTGAGGATTGTTTACTTAGGGAACACTAGAACAGCATACTCCTGTAAAATCATAGTAAAAGAATCTTACTCTGTGAGTACACAAATGTCATGTCTGATTTAACTGGTGCCTGTTTTCAGAAATGAGGAGAGACAGAGATTGATCTCTGTGGTGCTTTTCCATCTGTGTCAACAGGCTCTGGATACTGAAGAATCAGATTCTCTTAGTGTTTCAGATGTGGAGGAAAACACCACTGTGTGTGTGTGTGTGTGTGTGTGTGTGTGTCTATGTGCGTGTTCGTGTGTGTGTGTGTGTGTTTGTGTGTGTATGTGTGTGTGTGTGTGTGTGTATGAGTGTGTGTGTGTGTGTGTATGTGTATGTCTGTGTGGGTGCAAAAGCCTCACAGGCATACAGATGTTTTCACAGGGTTGTTGATCAGTGCCCTTCCGGACTTGTGTTTATTTGTTAACAGTAGAAAAATCTGTTTTCCTAAAATAGTATGTGTTCTCAGCTGTCAATTTCACAATTGTTTTCCATTTTAATCAGACTAATAAACAAAGCACCATAAACCACAAAACGCACAAAAATCACAGTGCTTAAGGTTGTCTAGCTTAAGTTCAATATTCCAATATTATTCATACTATTTGCTTGTGTCATTATATCACTGAGAATTGGAACAATTTGATCTTCTTTTTCACAAGTGTAGAGATGAGAGAGTAAGAAACCCTGAAAAGCAGTTGCATAAGATGACACTGTTATGACAGGTACTATACTGCCATGGTACAGGTGAAACTAATCTCTTGGTGCTGACAGGTCACAGTCTATAGCCTATTCAGTAAATTTCCCTCCACACACATTGATTTGTTAACAACTCACAGTAAAAAAAGAGTTAGAAGTGACCTGTAAAACAGCAAATAATCTTTTACTTTTAGTTGTAAAATATCTATTTCAGGTCAACACAATGCAAAACACAGGCATGTAGTTCAAATTGTCTTTCATTATCACTCACTTCATCTCTTTCAACCTAAGGCTTTCAAATTCATCCATGTACCTCCATGCGCCTAAATAAAAGAATCCCTGTCCATGTGAAGTATGACAAATTGTTGTCATTGAAAAGCTTACACAGGGATAGACAAAAGCATGACGGGTATAAACTGGCTCCAGATGGAGTGCTGTCAAGACATACACTGGTGAAAAAGAAAAGAAAGAGAAAGCTGTCAGTGAGTTGAAAGGCCTTATGTTATGAAATACTGGAACGAAACAGACTACAACTTGGCTGGCTTAAATGTGCAGCCACGGAGGCTGGTGGGAATCACGTTTCTTGTTTATATTTTGAAGCAGAAACTTTTAACCAACAAAGTCTACAGTGCATTATATATGACCTAAAGTACAAACAAAACACACAGTGCAAGCTCACTGCATTCAGTCTATCTGATGAAACTGTGTTATTTTGGCGGACAGGCTGCTTCTGTTGGTTTGTTTTCAGTTTTCGAAGCTGAGTAAGGCTGATTTTTTTTACAGCCACTCGTGAATCGCCCGTGAAAAGTTAGTGGATCATGAGGAGACACACATTTTATTCTTTTTTTTCAGTGATAAGCGCCATTTATAGAAGACCATGGCAGGACCAAGACCTTGTGAAACCCAACAGTGCCAACAGTTACCCCACAGGCTATATACTTCTGGTTGTCTCTATGCCCCCTGGAGTGACTGACTATTTCTGCTATTTGGGTCAACCTATCTGCATGGCAGGCCAAAGCAAATGTCCTAATATAGCTGGGCACACTGTCATCACATACTCTTCCTTGCTGTGTCAAGATGACGGGATGGACTGATCCAGTGCCGAACCTGGTGTCATTTATACATTTGTGTGTCAAGTAACTTAACATTTACATTCCGGGTGGTCCTGAAGCTATGATAGGCCATTCAATATTTTTTATCCACCGAGGAAAAGCACTGACAGATGGTTGGCAACAACAATGAGAAAGCATAATATCTGAGTGTTTGAAGAGCAGCAGGTTATGTAATAGCACAAGTCTTTACTCATAGCTGTGGCCAAGCCGGTTTGTGTGCCTGCCATGGTGTTATAGCTTCATGTCCTCCCGGTGAAAAATGGCCAACAATGTCCTAATGAACAACACAAATAGCTCAAAAGAGTTTAGGGACTACACACTGAACTCTAAATAAACTAAACACAGCTTCAAAGTGTCTGCTTGCCCACATGTGTGACACACAATGACATTCACAGTAAGTTCTCAGTAGCAAGTCATGAACAGGCTTTCCAAAAGAACATGCCATTCTAATCACAGAGTGCACTGCTGCTCCTCCTGCCTATGCCATCTATTCTCACACCTACTTACTGTACATAATGGACTATAAGTGGGCTATGCATAAAGCAACAGATTCCCTTACAAATTGATCCACTACTTTCAAAATGACCCGGTTTGTTTAGCTGCTGGTGCTCTAACAGATGCAAAAAATAGACAAATACTTTGATTTCCTCCCTGAAATGTTACTACAAGGTGTGTGTATGTGTGTTTTTCCAGAAACAAGCCCACTATTTAGAGTACACTGTACCAAAAATAGTCCACTTTTTGAAGTGCACGTGAGGTAAAGCCACAACAAGCTTATGGGAATGGACTGTATGCTACTTCCTTTCTGATGTCACCTGATTCTGTTACATGACCTCCTAAGTTATTCAAATCAGACCCACATTTCTTAATTACAAACAAGATTATACACTAAAAGTGGACCACCCTAATCAATGTCAGCTGCTAGCCATTGAGTTTACTCACGTGAGGAGATTACTTAGAACTTTGAACCTGAACCAGAGGACTTCTCTCTTGTTTCTCACCATGTTTCTACATTAATAATGTTTATAAGTTAATAAGTTATGCTTACTCCACTGGAAAAAAAGGTGCAAAAATTGACGGAAACTTGTTGCTTCAACAGAATTAAGTAACTTATCAAGTGCGTTTTTCCTTATATGTTTTACAGTGTTTAAATACATCTAGCATTTAAAAGACAAATTCAATGTTAACTAATCCATTACCCTGTGAGTACTGCATGGAGGAAAACAAATCAGAAAATGTGATATGTTGAAATTAATTTCTGGCTTTAGGCCTTTTCTGTGGTAACTACACTTAAACGGCAAGCCGAAACTGAATAAAAGGGCAACTACACCTAAATAGCAAGCTGGAACTGAATTTGTGTTTATTACCTTGTCAGTCAATATAAATATAAAAATGATTATTTTCCTTATTTCCAGAGGTATAGAAATGTATGGCTACAAATCCAACCCAGTTTGGCAGCTTGTATATTAATAAGTCAATATTTTTTTCAAGAAGTGGATTCTTAAAGGCCCGCTAAGCAACCTTTTTCAGTTTATTAATCCGTTTCATACTGTTTAGGATGCTAACATGAGTCATTACACAGCGAACGAATGCTGTAGAATGCGTCACTGTGGCCTACAATGGTAGATACAGCATTTGCAATGTTCAACAGCAGCAGTCCGGCTCCAATAGAATGCAGTGCAATACAATGCAATACAGCGGTCTTTAGAGGGAGCTTGTGAGAGAAAAAAACAGAATGTTGCTTAGCCCTGCTTTTAAAGTAGCTGTAGATATTAGCTGTAGATACTCCTGTTCCACAAAATATGACAGCTCTCCTTTCAGAGTATGCGAAAACACACACACGCACACACACACACACACTCACTTGCAAACACACACTGTGTACAGTGGCAGAGTGAGGCACCTTTAAGGCTGAGCAAGACTGATAAATCCCCGTACCTGTCTGCTCTGCTGAGTGATGGTGGGGCCTTGTTTGCTTGGTGGCACACCGTCTCAAAGGTGCTCTCTGAAAAATGGGCAGCACGTTAGGAGGCTGTTGCTATTTGTGACCTTACATAACAGAGACAGTGTTGAATTTACAGCAGTGGTTTCTATGGCATTGTACTCTGTAATGTCACACATAGCTGCATGCTCAAGCATAGGCTCCGTTGCTACCTGAGGCAGTCTGGCCTACATAGCCAAGACCAGAGTAGCGCTCTAGAATCTTTGGCCATGACTAACCTCTTTCCACCTTGATGAAGTTTTGGAGTCAGTTGAGCATTAAGAAATTGAGAAGTTTCTGTTTTAATTCATACATCTGTATAAATAAGGGGATAGGATTTTTTTTTCATTGCTTTGATTGGTTAACCCTGAACCAAGTCAATGTAGAAAGAACCCCTAAAACTTAAGTATGTGATAACACAATCTAGATCTGCAAGAATGTCGGGTTTATTCCCCTCCTCCTCCATGATACTGCAGGAAGTAGCCTACTGTAGGTTTAGTTAGGAAAGTGGTGGGGCCATAAATTTGGCATGTTGAGAGGGAATCCTATTTTTATATAACGTAGTCATACAACGCTTGGGCCAAATAAAACTATATTTGCATACCTCTTGCACGGTAATATAAAACAGAGGGTGGGGCGGTGTATATTATGTCAGTAGTATTTCTTAAAAAAATGACTTGATTAGTAATCCATCTCTGCCATTTAATGTTCCATGCATAAAAAGGGTTTCATACGTAGAACTCAGAGATACTCATTTAAAAAAGTGGTTGGGAGAATTTCAAGATTTCATAAAAGTGGTAGTCCCTACTTGTCCATACGGCCCCCCCATAAAACACATTTTTGCCTGCAGGAATGTACACAGACGCTTCTTATCCTCTCCTGTCAATATGAGCTATATTCTCTGAGCAATGTTGCCAACACTTTTTTTGAATGCAAGTCAGTTTTGAATGCAAAAGGGGCCCCAACCTTTTACCTGCAAGGTTAACCTAACCTGGCCATTGAGTTTTCTTCCTGGTATTTCCCTGATTGCTATGGATTCAAATGCCATTGTCACTAGTTATAAGCATAGCTTGCCTTCTGACTATGATTAATTTACTCACCAATGATCTAGCAGATTCAAGCCACTGCAACAAATGGCACTGGAGAATATTTCACTATGATGTAATTTTATTGCCTTTTACTGTACAGCATCATTGATTATGTGGTTCCTGTGACGTGCTGGCAGAACATTGATAAAAGTTGGTAAAGATATAAGCCTCATGTATAGAGAACTAACATTACATCTTTAGCCATTCTTGACATGTTTACAATGATCAAGCCTGGGACTTTAGTGTCTGCAGGATCTTAAGCTTTCACTTTTACCAGGTGATATTTTGCTCCAGGCGCTGCTCAAAGTTGATGCCATTCCTCAATGCTTTTATGAGATATTACCTTCATGAGAATGGGATTTCAATTAAAGGAATGGAAATCATCATAGTGACCTCCAATTTAGACCACTGACCTTGAAAGTCAAGAGAGTTTGTCTTAATGTCCAAGTAAACATTTGAGGTATCAAAACATCCTTGAAATGTTAGCTAGAACGGGATTAACATTTCACGTTTGCCATCCTCATGAGACAACCTATAAAATAAAAAATAAAAAACTACAGCCTTTAACTAAAGTTGCTAAGTATCTTTCACCACCAGCAGACATCACTTATATGATCTTCCTTCATGGGCTCCAAATGCCCCTTATATGTCTGCCATTTTATATCTGAAATAAACTAGCCATAGATAGTCCATAATGCCTCTAAAGACGATGCGATGATGCGTGTGTACAAATGTGTTTATGTTCTATACTTAATGTCTGGTAGTTCCATTGTAGACATGATCGAAAACAGGTCTGGCATCTCCAGAAGGCCCTGACAAAGAAAAACAATCCCATCATTCACAAATGTTTCATCAATGAGCTCATCAAGGTGAAATAGTAATCTAATATGATAATCTAAAGGTCAGAATGTGCTGCTGGTATTCTCTGAGACATGCCTTGTGTTATTAATTGGAAGCCACTTTGGAAGTATTTTAAGTGTGTGTCTCAGGCTTTTGCCACCTTACTATCTGTATTAATCACATACCACTTTACTATCTATAATGGTGCCTGATTTTCATGAACCATTATATGTTCATCCCACTTTACTTGCAGTAGGCATTGAGTGCTTTTGACTACATGTTTTTATCAGACGTATTAATTAAGCCTGATAATTAAGCCAGTATTACAGTTAACAAATTAAAGCTGTATAAAGCTATGCGGCACCTCAAGTTGTAGAAACTTATAAGATAGCTTTAATAAAGCATTCTTAATGCATTGTAATAGATATGAAATACTATTGAAAGTATCTAGTAAGTCAATTCATTATCCGAAATGTAGGTACAGCAATTAGAATATTACTGTACAAACATGAATACTATTACATTAATTATAAGATAAATTACGTTATTATTGTGTTCATAATGCTTTATGAATACTGAAGTTATATAGAAAGTGTTACCAACATTTTTAATAACAAAACAATGTAAAAAGTTGCATAAAAGGACTCCTGGGATGTCAGGATTCATTGCTGAACCTATTAGAGGTGGAAGGTACTGTATGAAGTCAGGTATGAAGTCTAAAGTCTAATATCTTGCAGCTGCGTCAATGCTGTCATGTAGTTGTATTTACAGAGACGTTTATCTTCTATTGTTTCTCATGTGTCCATGTACCACATTATACACCAGCATACACCACCAGACGCTGGTTGGATAGGCACTAGTCTACCCACCGGAACAATGATCTACCATATACAATGATCATCATTTTGTCAATGTTGCTAATTATAGCCAATAATAGCTAAGTCATGCATAAGCAAATCAGTTTTCTGACAGCCAATTGTTCTGTAACTGTAAGCCCTGAAACTTCTCAAAACTTTTTACTACAACAACAATTCAATTTCTTTTACACCTGACTTAGGAAGATGCATAGTCCCCAGGCACCTTAAATTATTAACATCACATCCGGTGTAATTGAAATCTCAAACAAGTACAAAAGTTTTTTCACTGTTCTGTACATAAAAATAAGATTAAGTTGAATGATAGGAATGATGGAAGATTTACGTAAAAGCCTTTCTAGCAATCCTTTAATGTTGTGAATTTATACATATGGCAGATTTAGCTTATTTGAAAGTTATTTGAACTTTAATTTCCTTGATGGTCATAATCATTTTTTTTTAACTTTAGAATGGTACACTACACAAACGATTAAATAATGAACGAAAATTATTCAGGTGTGTGGTGGTAGCTTTTACGTTTTAGCATTTTTGTTCAAGGAACCTGCATGAACAGTCATAATATCCTACTAATGTTTGGAATTGATATTCTTTCCACTTTGACCACTTTCCAGGGGTGCAGGTGTCAAAGCGAAAAAGCTCATTTACAGAAAACAATTCCCCATTCCCTTTAGGGATTGCTATTGCCAAAAACTTAACTTGCGTTAAGAGATGCAAATCCTCAATTCTCACAAAGGGTAGTAAAATCTTCAGGTAAATAATTCAAATGCAATATAGGATCATGCATAGCCTACATGCAATAATGAACTTTGATACAAAAGCATCATTACTGTTCTTTGTGTATAGCTAAATCTAAAAAAGCTCTATGGAAAGCAATGATGTGGATGTATAGTCTACAGAATCAGAGATAATTAAAGGCCCACTAAGCAACTTTTTTTCAGTTAGTTAATCCATTTCATACTGTTTAGGGTGATAAACATGAGTCATTACAAGACGAACAAACAGTTTAGAAAGCGTCTACAGCGATAGAATGTGGTACCACATTTGCAAAGATTCCAGTAGAAATGGTTAGTTGAACATAAAATGTATGCAATGTCTCCCAGTCCAGTGGCTCATTACACATACAAAGCATGTGTAAAGCAACCACAAAATGTCCCATCACACCTGACTGACGATCCTGCCAATTGCACTGAAAACAGGGTGTGAGCTGTATACATCAGCAAGAATCCGCATAAATAATTAATTGGCCTACATTTTTAAAAGCTGTATTGGGGATCGTCTTCACCTGCAAGAGTTTTATATGGCCCTTACTGACATGATAACTCTTTTAAAATTCACCCTTGAAGTCACAGTACTAGTGTTTTTTAATCATACTCAACAGAAAAGCAGTCTAAGAGTGCACAAACCTTTGATTAACCTGGCCCCCACCATTTCAAGGTTGTAAAGCCAACCAGACACTTCAGAGATCCATAAATAATTCGTATTTACTACCTTTCTGATAATCTACTAATTCATACTGACTACTAGGCCTTTACTCCATTTAAGGATTTATTTAGGACATTTGTTGCAGCTTAACCAATCCCCCAACCAGGCATAGAGTTAGGAAAAGGGGTACTGAGTAAATTGGGATGAAGGTTAAGGAGTCTGGATTTTAACTTCCGTATTTCTATTTTCCTTTAAAACATTAATATAATTTAACGATTTAATATGGTATGGCCACAGCTTCTGCATAGGGTCCAGATGTTGGTGCTATGTCCCTGCTCACAACTAAAAACGAATAGCATCTATCAATTTCCTGTTTACTTTTCACTAAATCTTCAAAGAATTACTGACATTTTTCTCTAATTTAACTCACAGATAGATTTACTAGCAGCAAAACCACACTTCCCGCTGCTTGCAGACTTGATAGATTCACCAAGACCCTCCACTCAACTCCTCCAGCTTGAAATATGATGCTTGAGAAAGGTTGCCATCACATGGTGGAAATTTCCAGTCTCTCCCTCGTTAAATGGGCTGGTCCGTTTGCTTGCTTAACATACGTCCGCTTAGTTTACGATTACTAGTTCTCCGAACTCCTCATTCAACTGATAGCCTTCATTCAAGGTGGGTTGGTATGCTACCTATATTGCTGTGCAACTGTTGCTATTTTACATCATGCCACTTTCTTCAATACACGCGTAGTGATAAGGGTTGCCAGCATGCCTCAATTGTTGCGACTTCCTAAACAGTAGCATGATGCATTTTGGACTACATTGTTGTAGGAATATTCTATGATGTTAGCTGGTTTATTGTGCTGTTGCAGAGTGTACAATTGTGGTTTGTTTCATTGCTAAGGCACTGTATATTTTTACCACTCTTTGTAACTAGCCAACCATGTAAGCATCTTTAACTGCCCAAGGTAGGATATAGTTTAGACGGGGTTTTCTGAACTGGCCATGAGGCGTGTAGCACTGAAATGCTTTGGCGGTAACATTTTTAAAAGGATTAGGCTGTATCATGAACTAGAGTCGTAGTAGATGTACTAAGTAATTCGCTTACTGAAAGAATTTGTAGGAAGTGATTTAAACTAGAACGCTAAATGATTTAATAGTTCTAAAGAAAATAACTCAAAGATTCTATTTTTTCCTGCCGTGTTACTGTAGCGCATGGCATAAATAACTCAAGTATTGCCCCCTCCCCCATGTCCACCTCGGAAATTGGTATCTTTGCGGACTGAGATACGAGACAGAGAAACGAATGTATATAGTAGGCCTAATACTGTAATATTGAAGTATTGTAGTATAAATTCTCCTGTGCTATAAGCCAACATCACAGGTCCAGTAAGGCTGCTGGGTATTACCCTTTTTTCACGTCTTTAAGAAGCATCGGTGATTACATAATCCACAGTTAGTGTCAACAAAGACGAAAATTGGCGAAAGTGAGCAGAAATTGTCTCGCCATGGTCTCTCAGGATCTACTTGTCTTTGAAAATGGTTTTGCTAATATTATTACATAGGGAAATACATTTATCAATGCCTTTGACATATGTTGTCCACTGGCTAAATCATGCACCCTTGCAGGAAGCTTAGTGAGGGAAACAGTAGTTTTGTTTAAAGAAAGCTGAGGGCTTGGTCAGAAACAAATTTACTATTGCTCCTAAAGATGAAAGTTATTGTTAATTTACCAAATACAAAGCCGGCTGGTCGAAACATGTTATTAACGCTTTATAAGAGACGCGCGTGTAGCATACATATCTGCTTTTAGGTCTTTATAGCACATGGATAAGGGGTTACGGACACTTAAAGTTGGCATGTTTTATTTCACCATGGCTTCTCTTAAAAAACACGAATGCATATTGATACGTTAAGCACTTTTTAACACAACGGTGTTGTGGTAGTAGCCTACCCGCCAGACTACAATAGACCATCCTCTCTTTGCCTCCGCGCCCGCCTACACGTGCAGCGGGGTGCATAACATTATGCCTAGTGCTACCTCTTATATTTAGACAATGTAGGCTTTGTACAGATTAGAAATGACACGTCTTGTGATTAATTATTTTATTACGGGTTCATGCGAAACCTGTGCTATGCAGAGGGGTTTGATTTTATGGAAACAAATAAGAATGTGCTTGTTGCTGAAGTGTCTTTGTGAGTAAACAAAACAAAAGCTTATTTTGGAATGGCATACTAGACATCTTAAGGACGTCTTTGTTATGCTCTTCTTCAAAAGCAAGTACAATGCCGCTTGCCAAAACGAAGTAAATCATTATTACAGTTATTACAAAAAAAATAATTTAGTAATAATTTAATTGTCTCTTCATTAAACAATATTTGTATCTCTATGTGAGACAATTAAAAGACAAGGGACTCTACATTCTGTTCTCTACATTGTGTTTTTTAAGAGAAACATGGCATAGATCATATGTGCTCGCATAGGGTTGCATCAGACTTTGAAATGCTCCTCCCTCCAGAGCCTGGTATGATAGAGAGAGAGAGAGTGAGTGTGTGTGATTTTCATTGTTTTTGTTAGCAACGGGCACAAGCTACTTAATGTCATTTGAAACTGAGCCCTGTTCAAACACTGAATTTTGTAATAATGGTAAATATCTCTCTATGCTTAGCCTATATATATATATATAAATGAAAACAAGTACATCCAGTTACATAGTTCTGTGACATGTGAAACTCACACATACTATCACCACTCTAGTGAACTTTGTCAATCATTGGGAAAAGGTAGTCATTCTTATATGTTGAACACGTTCTATAATAAGATAATGGCAAGTTTCCAGAGGACTGAGACATATTGACGTAATTACAAAAACAGTATTGTTAGATTTCACCGCCAAGCTTGATATGTGTGATGCTTTTTTAAAAATACTACCAATCTTTAAGTTGGCATTGGACTTATCTCATCTCATCCACATAACGTGAGCTGGCTGCCCCTGGGAGGTTTGCATCACCCTTTGCAGTGCTGTTCAGGTGGGCTCATATTTATAGATCAGTGGACCATAGCTGCCTTTATGCCAAAGGGCTGCCAGGGGCTGTGAGCTGCTCTCTCTCTCTTTCTCTCTCTCTCTCTCTCTCTCTCTCTCTCTCTCTCTGTGGCCCATCAGAGACCACATGGGCAGGAAGCTGTACAGCGACAGGGGGAATGTGGGTCATTCTTGCGTGCAAGCATACAAGTTGTGCCAATGGGACTGTCTAGGAGAGGCATGTACCAGCCCAGACTTGTGCATCTGAAGTTGATAAGCCTTTAAAAAGATGACACAGCGGAACTGATTCCTGATCTACCACACTTAAATCTGACTGTTGTTGTAGTGTGAACACCTATTGCCTCTGCCAGCGTAAAGTAGGAAAAATCCAGGTTCTATGTGGAAAATTTGCATGCATATTTTCTATGATATATTATCTGGGGCTATGTCTATGTTCCTTGTCAGTAGAACTTCCTACTGTAGTATTTTGCTTTACAGAGTTATAGCCCTGTCTGGGGTTCAAAACTGTGGTAAGAGTAATTTACATATATTTTTTATATTGGTTTGTAATAAGTCACAATGACTGAAAACGTGGCATAAGTATCCTAAACAATGATCCTATTCACCCTAGCGAATATTACTATGGTTTGGGGGGTCCTTGGCACACTGTAATGACATTTGTCCTCCCAGACTGATATTTGCACAGTGGTTCGGGGCTGCGCTTCATACTTGATGTTCAGGACAGTGGCCATGAACTTGATTCGTTGGAGTTTCTTGTCACTGATATTGTAACCATTGACTCACACTTTGAACTTACACTGTCCACAGACTTACAGTTCTCATACAAACACTAACCACCCTGCCACAACCCACTATGGTTCTGAATCCTCAAGATTTAAAGTGCTAAACTTTTCTTTATACCTCAGCATGTTAGAGAATGTATATGCACAATGCTTTTGAGTCTCATACCTTCATCAATGTTTTACCCTCAATGATTTAGAATCACTCTGACAAATAGCTGCCAGGCTTTGCTCTGAGAGCTGCATCGCCAGCTCACATGCCCTGACCTGTGAGAATGCTCACATCCCTCCTCACTCACCTACCTGTTAGAGGAGGCCAGGCCATCAAAATACTGCAGTTGAATGTTTGCGGACACTGGCCACGTGAAGCACATTCTTGCGCCAGACAGACTTTTGTGGACTCCATGACATCAAACAGGTCACCATTTCCCTGCTTCAGTATGACAGAAAAGATTACACAGTAGTCTAAACATCATCCTGTCATGAATTCCACGTATACAAAAAGGATGATGTTTTTTCTGATCCTTTACTAGTAAGTATTTTGTTTAGTCCTATGACTTTGATTAAATAGGCACTCATTGTTGAATTACAACCTCATTATTTACATTTCATGCCATATTAGAGACCATTAAAAACGAGTTCTCCTTAACAAATCTTTTATGGTCCAGCATTTTTCTGGTCATGTAAACTGGTTTTATGGTCCAAAATTTTTCTGGTCATTTTTCTGATAATGTAAACATTATGTTTAAAGGGGAAAATCTCCCCAAACCCGACCTGTGCTTCTCACAAACACGGTGAGCACACAGATACGACCGCTCAGAAAGAACTCAGACGGGTGTGTGGAATGTGACACCCCAGTGAAGAGGGACCGGAAGGGCATCAGAAGATTACAGAACCTTATTATGCCTCTGTGTGTGTGTGTGTGTGTGTGTGTGTGTGTGTGTGTGTGTATGAAGAGCAGTGTTTGATTTAGCCTCTGACACAACCAGGTCAATGTTCCAAGAGGAACTCCAGGAGTAGCCAATTCCAAACGGTGCAGTGGTGTTTGTCAGCAACAGATCCGATAACTTGTTTTTCCAAAGTAGTTCCTGTTTTTCCAACCTAACGCACTCTATTCCCCACCCCCAACACAAAAGTCATTGCAGTTTGATTTCCAAATTTGTTAAAACAATAGTATTTTTCGTTTTAAACATCAGAAAGCAGTGCTTTCAGAGGAAAAACTCAAACCAAAGGTAATCCAGTAAGGGCTGCATACCAGCTCTTTAATAAAAGGTTAATTTAGCATGTCTCTGTAATAATGTATTAGGAAGTGGTCAGTGGTTTCGAGATGCCTCAGCTACATGTCATTTTAGAATGCCCTCGTCAACATTGGAGTTGTCCTTGATAGTGTGTGAATGAACTCAGAACCTGGAGAAAAGACAGGTGACCATACCCACAGCATCCCTCAATGAGCTGCAATGTTTGAGGCCCCGTGTGTGCTCTTTGACTGTGTTTGCATTGATCTGTGTGCGTCAGTGGCGCAGTCCAGGATCATACCTGGGTAAACAGAAGAGCCAGATACGTCCTGTCCAGACTAGTCTAGCGGAATGCTGACATTTACAAATCAAAGGTGTTATCATTTTGGAGGTGTCAGGATAGACCCTTTGTGAGTCGTATTCGAGCTGGGCTGCCAGAGATGCGGCCGGGATTTCTCCCGTTATCTCCCGTTTCCATTGCCAGCCAGGCCTCCTCCTCATAGGATAGTAGTTTGATAGTGAGGCCAATCCACTGCCCCAACCATTTCACAGTGACGTCAACATGGGTCTGTTTTTTTGTGTGACGCATGTCTGCACAGCCCACTGTAGAGTTTTGTCTGCAGAGCTGATGATGCTTGAGTTTTGGTGTGTGTGTGTGTATGTGTGTGTGTGTGTGCACGGGTGCATGCTGACCTGGGATCTGTCAGATCAGAGGTCTGTGTGTTGCTCCCACCTGGCCCACATGGACAATAGCTCATGATTGGTTCACATGGTGTGAACTCTGAACTTAAAAAGGTGTGACTGACATATAAGGAATGTCCCTCCAGCCTTGTGAGGACTTTTTCCTCAAAGTTAGTGCAGCTAGGACAGCACTGGATTACACGGCAAGCAATTTTAATTCATATCTCCCTGCTTACTCTGTAAGTTAACTTTCTGATATACAATTAAGTGTTTTCTTCTCAGTGCATATTCTCAATAAGCCCTTTATCCAAAAAATAAGTATTTTTATAGTAATCACACTTTATAATGGTCTATAAAAGATAAATTCGTTTTAGTAACAATTTTAGGTGCAAATTATGCAAGCTTTTGGTTTATGTTTAAAAGAGAAATAAATCAAGAGGATGTTGAAATATTGCATCATCCATGCATTGGTGCTTGTTTTCTAACGCACAAGGTAGTGGCGCTGTGAGAGTGAAACTGGTTAAACGTTCCAGTAACAGGAATTTCACAGTTAATATACTGGGAATTTTAATCAGCTATACATTAAACAGGCATCCTTTGATCTTCATGATCTTTTTATGCTTGATGGTCTTTGGTAACTAAACTGGGAGAAGTGTTCTGCCTCTTTGAACGGAGTGTGCATCACAGGGATGGTGACCTTGGCTTGAGAAGTACACTAGCACACACACACAAACAGAAGCACAAAAACAGACAAATACACATGCACACAGAGGCACACATTCACACACACACTTTATTCACAGTTTTATTGTAGCTCTGTGCATAGTAGTGTTGGACACACTGAATAAAGATCCAACTTTGTGGGCAGTGGGCATTTTGGACAGGCAGTTTTCACTTGGCCCAAGAAAAGAGAACAAACCGCTGTTGATGCAACAGACCCCGTTATCTTTTTTTTTTGCTTGTCTGGGTTGTCTGTGTGCTTGGTGTCATGACGCAGGAGTTCAGAGTGGAGGTCGGGGTGGGGGGTGGAGGAGTTGGTTAGGATGAGGAAGAGATGGGAAAGAGGAGGTGGGTTGGGGCCCCCAGAGAGAGAAGGGCCACTGATTGGCCAAGCTAAGCCCTCCCTCTGGCCTTTTAAGCGCCCCTCTCACCTGTGGGGCCAAAAAGTCTCGACTGTCTGACTGCCTGAAAGTAAGGTCTTCCCCTGACAGCTCCACGTCTACCGTAACAAGCTCCGTAAACCCTGAGAGCAAGTGAGTGAACAGACGCATGCTTGGCTGTTTATGTTTACGACCTAGGGGGCTGCTGAGCCTTGGGTGGTCTGGGGGTGGGGAGGGGGGGGTAGCTCTGTGAGCTGTGACAGAGTTTAAGGACATGTGGTGGGTGTCTGGGAGAAGTTGTGCTCTTGAAGTTTCATTGACTTGTTTGCAGACGGAATGTTTTAGCGACGGGATGAACAGTGAGACCAGAAATAGCCTAGTAAAAGAAGAGACACAGTCACAGAGAGAGTTTGGAGAAAGAGAGAAAGTGTGCTGGTGTGACGATTCCAGCCGGTATAATGTTAAGCTGTGCTCCAGCGCAAGCACTGCACCTCCTCTTTGCAGCAGAAATGTCTTGCACTTAGGTTAAAGTAGAGCCCTCGGTTCACCCAGCTGTCCCGCATTCTTCTGGCAACACGGTGCTTATCGTCCCATCGCCATTGGACTCACAGATAGATCAGATTGGATTCACAGATAGATCTTCAATCACAGTGTGTAATGGAATTAATGCAACTTAAAGTGTAAGTTAAAGCCTCCCCCAGGGTGCCTGTGGGAACAATTTGTCAGTTCCTCTAGTTTTTGAATGTTCTATCAAGGTGTTTGTCTAAGGCAGTTCTGTTTGTATATAGGAGTTCCTTTTGGTTCGGACAGAAAACTCCCTGCCCGTAAGAAATGTGTCAGGTTTGAAGGTCTTCGAAAGCTTTGCAGCCAGTGGTACTAAGGGAGAATTCAATTGAATTCATGTATGTGGGTGGAAAGTACACTCTAGGGTGGTGACTAAGCAGGCAAAATTTTATGTCACTGAAAACAACTTGAGTGATTCACATTGAAAGGTGGCGCTTTGTAAATTTTGTTGCGCAAGTTCGCTTATGCATACATCCACTTTCAATCTTTAAATATGCAAGTATGGTGAAAAGGTGGACTTTGAATTTATAGTTACTCCTTTTTATATGATTGATCCTCCATCATGGTGATATTGCTGGCTTGCTGTATGTTTAAGATGACAGATTAAGGGAGTCAGGTTCTAAGAATTGCTTTGTCAAGTATGGGAAATTGTGCTGAGTTGCCGGGTCCATGGTGCTCCAACCACAAACTTGTCTGGCTCCTTTGGGCTTTTCCATCAATGAGGGCTTTGTCAGTAGGAGAGGTGAACCATTGGCTAATTGGGTTTTTGAATTTATTTGGCAGAGTCATCGTATTGCTTGGTGGCTCATTTGACTCTTACATAACACAGTCTTCTCAGGGATCAACTAGACAAAGAGAAAACAGCCTCCATTGGTGTATGTGACAATCTTTTGAACTTCTGTATACTTGTTTGATTGATATGATGTTGTTTCTGGCATGCAGGTATCAGAGTGTTCCAGTGCATTTCTTATTTTGTCTGTGTAGGTATGACTATAACACTAAACATTTCCTCTATGATTCACGCTGCTTTGGTTGACTTTGTTTTGGTGTTACGGCAGCTCGAAGACAGATAAGTGAGTTAAGGCGATGACAATGATTTGTGACCCTTATGTAATTCTGTTCCATGAGAAAAATGTGTCTTTTTCAGCCTTGTGACAAAACAGTTCAAGGCTGTGAAGCTGGAAAGATGTGGACGTTGTGTCATTGCCCTACAACAAATGTAGCAATTTAAGGATTGTTCAGTAATACAAAAGACAGAACTGATCCAATAGGGCCAAATTAGGTCAGGTGTTTTTCCACCCTCTGTGTTACCTGCATATGATGGTCTCTAAGACGTCTGTGTGTAATGTGTTTGTGTATGTGTCCGGCCATGTGATTCTGTGGAAAAAGGCACAGGCTTACAACATTTTCCTGTGGTTTGTTGACAGAACGCGAAAACCAAACTTGATCGGGGGACAGGAACATTCACCTTCTTTACCTTGCTAGTTTTTGCACCTCTCTTTGGTCTTCCGTCGTGGTGAGCCCTCACGCTGGCGTTTCAGCAGCTACACGCCATGGATCGCATGGAACTCAAGAAGGTCAGCACAGAGGACGACGACAGCACCAACAGCCTAGACGACCGCTTCACCGAACCCATTGATTCGGAAAAGGCCACCATCAACAGGTGTGTTCCATGGGAGCACACATCCCAGTATCTCATGCATATTTCCAGCTCCCTCAGCTTCACATGAAAGAGTTATAGTGTATGTCGCATGCCAAAAACATATCATTACCCTTGGCCTTTATTGGGGCGTAAAAATGGTTGCATTCCCATTTCTAGTCAGTTCCTTGATGAGGACGACGGTGAGAGTCAGAAGTTCCTTGGAAATGGAATCATGAAGAAGAAGAAGTATGAGGAGTACCATGAAGAATATGTAAGTGAACAAAGACACAGATTTTTACATTTTTACAACCTGTGCATTAACCACTCATGCTGTAATGCTGGTGCCCTTATGTATCTGCATGTCAAGCTAGTTTTACGAGTGGCACCACATCTCTGTGTTATCTTTTTTTAGCACACTGGAATTTTAAAAAATAAATCATAGTAAAGATTTGGATAACATCTGCTACTGTATGTGGGATAGAACTCCAGCATAGCCAAGTCCAAGTTAATATCTGAGTTGTAATGTGTGTTGTTCTTTTTGCATTTTTTGCCTCTTATTGTCCCTCTCTCTCTCTACTTATTTTCTTTCTTTCCCTCTCTCTTTCTCTCTGCCTTGCTGTCCCTTTGTTTGCCACTGTTTGATTTTCACTATGAGCAGCACCCCGGACACGCATCCTTTGGCATGTCTGTGTTCAACCTCAGTAATGCCATCATGGGCAGTGGCATCCTGGGCCTCTCCTATGCCATGGCCAACACAGGAATCATTCTGTTCTCGTAAGTCTTCTCGTACCCGCACCTCCAAATGCCCACATATGTGTCCTCCATCTCATGCGTGTCTTTGCAAGTCCACTGACTCAGTCGACCCAGCCAATAGCTGTAGGCGTCAGAGGATGGTGTGATGAGGGGTATGGACTCAGGTACCACTGAAGCTAAATTTAACACAGAGCGTGCCCCTTTCACCACCCCCTTCTCCATTTGGCCCAAGCTTCTGACTCTGAGGGTGTGCGTGATAGACCATCAGTCATATGGAACTTTCACTCCCTCTCTCTGTCAATCTGTCTTGCTCAACCTCTTTCTTTGTGTGTGTGTGTGTGAGTGTGTTTGTGTGTGTGAAGAGAGGGGTGTAACACACACATACAGACACACACACACACACACACACACACACACAGATACGCTCCCTACCCCCTAAACCCAGTCAGATTGAGGTGAGCAGCTGACCACCGCCCAGCTGGGCTCCTGTTCTGTTTAGTCCACAGGGGACCCCTTCCCCATAGCCCCTCCACCTACCACGCATTCCTTCCACAGCCTTTGGACATTCACAAGAGACACAGTCATTCATGCACAAAAAAATAAATAGCCCTCTTAGCTCACCTGCACAACTGGTCTGACCTGCCAACTACACCCAAATCCACCAACCAAACACCAGGTGCTGCCAGAAACCCCCCTAAACACACACACTCACCAATCCCTCCCTGACCCCTTCCCCCTCCCACACCTATTACACCACTTCATGAACCTTGGAGGAAGTTCAGCGGCATCCTCTTCCTCCTCACTTTACACTTCCTCCTCGTGTCAGCTGGCCTGCCTGCCTGCCTGGCTATTTTTGGGTCGACCTGATGCCTGGTGTTGTGTGTCCTCCTGACCACATGAGGAAGTGTGATCCAAAGCTTTGTTATACTGGACTGGTCCACAGTAGGGGAAGTCAAAGCACACATCATTGTGGATTAGTCCCTGGGGGCATCTGACTTGAAGAGCCACTCACAAAATGGCGGCCTTGCCAGTCAATAGAGATATATGTCCCGTGGTTGATTTATGGCTCCTGCAGTGGCCCTTACAGGAAACGCACGTATAAATACACTGTGTTTGAACGCGTCTATATGCTGCCGCATACTATGTTTCAGTGTTCCAGTCTGAAGAGTTACTTAACAGACTGTTCTAGGATGATGGCGGTAAAAATAATGTGTTCCCCAACCTATATACAGCAGTGTCTGAATTCCAGAGAGCTGGTCCGCACAGGGACAAACTCAGCCAAGATTAAACATGTGGCCAAATGACTGGGTTTATGTAACGTTCAACACGAACAAATGTGCAAATGTTTATTTTTGCAGCTCAATCGAGGGGTAACAGTTGAAATGGCATTTTGTTCTGTCAGTGTGTGTGTACTTCAGTATGTGTGTATGCTGAACTCTGGCTTTAGGGAGTACTAGGGGTTGATCTTGCTTCTGTTTGTTGTGTGCAGAATTCTGCTGCTAGGCGTGGCAGCCCTTTCTCTGTACTCAGTACACCTACTGCTAGTCACAGCTAAAGAAGGAGGTAATGGGTCTTTATTTCTTTTCTAAGCATCTGTTGACCTTAAAGTTTTATGGCTTTGTTTAACACTTTGTTTGTGTTGCTTCTTAGGCTCTTTGATCTATGAAAAGCTTGGAGAGAGGGCTTTTGGTATTCCAGGGAAGATGGCCGCCTTTGGGTCAATAACGCTCCAGAACATCGGAGGTGAGATTGAATCCAGAGATTCTTCAGTGCTTGTTGCTATGTGAAATTGTTGCACGTTGTTTACATTCCATTCTGTCCTCTCCGCCCATGTGATGTCTGCAGCCATGTCCAGCTACCTGTTCATTGTGAAGTACGAGCTGCCAGAGGTGATCCGCGCTTTCTTGGCCCTGGAAGAGAATTCTGGGTATGTTGCACATTCCCACCATTTTCAGCCGCATTTAGGCTAAAGCCATTTGATCTCCTTTGGCAAAAAGATTCCTGGACTGGAACACAAACATGTCAACTCACGTTACACATTTGCCAGGATGGGAAACAAGCTACCGAATATGGTTTTGGGCACCGTCCAGAATCTCAAACCCCCTTTCGTATAGGTTTATCAATAAACTCTGTTGATATTAAGTTCCCTGGAGTCATTTTTGGATCAGAGCCTAATGTTGGGGAATGTGAGCATGTATTGTAAGTATGGCTTATTCAGAATCAACTGTCTCCACTGACCAGACATGCCCACTAATCTGCAAAACCAACCCCCAAAAAAGAAATCCCAACATTAGTCATGAGGCTGCCGCCTGGTTCTTTAACATCCCACATATTTGAATCTGATGCTTCCACGTGTCATAGCAGTCTTTTCAGTAATCTGAAGAATTCTCACCTGAATGGTAGGTAATATCACGTCAGTTGTCAACTGGCAGTCTTACAGTGAAAAGTAGAAAAGCCACGTGTGGGTTTATGGGCTTTGGCAGCCTGTCTAAGTTGTGGAGTCACAGTGCACTCTTGACAAGGTAATTGCGATCTGCACCAAAACCTGTAGGGTGCTCATACCTTGTTCTCTGACAGTCGCTGGCTGATGCAATCACTGGAGGAGATTTCATTCGCGCTGCTTTTGTTGTTACTTTAATCTAGTGACTAACCTAAAGAGAAAGTAATTTGTGAGGGTGTCTATGAACATGCCGAATTTGTTGTAGCCATCGCACTACAAATTACAGTGCATATGAAATGCAGCCTCAAAATAAACCAGAGTTGCACAACAAAATGACTAAGCGTCTATGATGTCCACAGCTGTCTATATGCATACCTATAAGAAAGTAGAATAGAGTTATAATATCTGTATGTAAGTGTTTTCTCTGTCCTTCCTTTCTAGTGAATGGTACCTGAATGGCAATTACCTGGTGGTGTTGGTGTCCATTTGTGTCATCTTACCCCTCTCCCTGCTAAAAAACCTTGGTAAGCCCTGTGTGGACAGAAACATTCGCTCAGATCACTCCATAAGTTTTGTGGTATTTTTGTGCGTGGGAGTAAGTAGCCTGTGATTACAGTGTGGCAAATGTCTCCTGGCTTAAACTAAATGTCTGTTTGTACTCCTCATTTCCAGGCTATCTGGGCTACACCAGTGGATTCTCCCTCTCCTGCATGGTGTTTTTCCTGGGCGTGGTAAGGCTTCATTTGTCTTCATTAAATGTTAACACCACGCGTCCTTCACCAGCCGGGCCGACTAGTGTTTGAAAGTTCACGGCAGTGTCCCTGACCAACAGTGTCAAAGAGGATAAGAAGCGACCACGTGCTTTAGCTATCAGTTCAAGGAATTCCTCAGTCACACCCAGACCCACACACATGCACCGCAGAGCCTAATTCACACAATGTAAATGTGGTCACACATGAAGCAGATGCGGGCATATGTGCCCATGCACACAGTATAACCATCACTCAGGTCTTCAGTCAGACTATGGACAGATGGCTAGGCATCTGTGGCCAGAGTGAGATAGCTAAAGCAGCGTTTGGCCTTGCTAGAGTAAAACACTGGCCAAACATAAACATTCCTGCTGTCCAGACAGGCCAGATCTAGGTGCTGTGTATAATTAATAGACCTTCAAATATGTCTAGAACTAGGGCAGGAGGTGTGCATATCACCCTTGTGCGTTCCATCGTCATTTTAGAGCATTTCATCCAGGATGTCAGAGAAAGGTCAACATTGCAGATTACAGACTTGGAATGTGAAGGAAGGTTAGTAGCTTGAGAGAGGCAACTGGTAAAGGTGGTCTCGGCTGCTTCGGCAAGCCAGTATCTAAAGCATATATCCAAAATTGGCAACACTGACATTAGCACAGCTAAAGGCATGCAAAGCATTCCAGATGGCTGTAGGTGATAAGCAATGCAAAACAGGATTGAGGAAACAAAGGGGAACCGATGGGCCCGTCTATGGATACTGGGCTGAGACTCCATAATTAGCACACATTAGCAAGTCAAAAGGCAGTTTGTAAGGATCCTCTGTCCACAGTCCTTGTAGTTGTCACCCGTTATTTGGTAACGATAAAAGATCATTTTATTATTTAGACATAATTGTGCTGTTTCTATTTATCAGTTTTATTTATTTATTGACATTGTACAGTACTTTGGTCAGTGTATGCTGTGTATAAATGTGCTCAATAAATTATATTTACTTACTACTTTATGTAGATATATTGTAAATACTAGAAGTCTCTGTTTGGTCTTTCACCTACCACATAGTTTTCTCTTTCAAAAAATGTTTCTTTAATATTAGGCTATGGGGAGCCAAGCAAAAATACTACAAATGTATCTAGTTTCTGGTTTGGATGTTCAATGAGTTCAATTTCACAACACACGTCTGTGTTTGCCCACTCCTGCAGTTAATGTACAAGAAGAGCCAGCTCCCGTGCCCACTGCCCTTTATGCTGGCACACTCCAACCTAAGCATGAATGGCTCTGGGCTTTCAGGGGGGCCCTACGCACTGCACAACGGCACATCCATCATGGACTTCTCCCGCGCTGACATGACCAGTGCCCACGTGGACCCCCACCACTCGCCGGCCAGCGGCACCACTGGCGTTCACTATGAGCCCCACCACGAGATAGAGATCGAGGAGATGTGCACCCCCAAGTACTTTGTGTTCAACTCACAGGTGTGTGTTGGTGCATGTGTGTGTGTGTGTGTGTGTGTGTGTTTGCTGTGAAAGAAAGAGAGAAAAAGGGCTGTAGGTTGGTTGGCAGACATTTCTTTTCCTTATCAAGGATGTTCACAACTGCGTGTGTCCATGTGTGTGTGTGTGTGTGTGTGTGTGTGTGTGTGTGTGTGCGCTGGTGGTTTGTGGTTTGTGAAAGAGTAGTTGATTAGGCTGTATAAACCTCTGTCTGGTGAGGTCCATTTAATTTTAAGCCTTTAAACTAGACTAAACTTTTCCCCCCTCCCCTTTTTTCAGACTGCATACACCGTTCCCATCCTGGCTTTTGCATTTGTATGTCATCCTGAGGTCCTTCCCATCTACAGTGAGCTTAAAGAGTAAGTCATCAAAGCAGCTTTGTACAACACTCAATAACACTAATGACTTGCTACAAGCCCACTTAATTAAAGATTTGCTTAACCGAGTTACAATTTCACAACAAGCTAAGTAAACTGCAGCGTTCAGCAATCATTGTTGATTTGTCTAGTTGCTAATGATTAGCTTAACTAGTAGCTAGTTACTACATACAGTGCCACATCACTAAGTATGTCACTAAGTACAATACTAACATTATCTTCTTGTACTGTTTACAATGTCTGTTAGAATACCAGGGGCCTCATTTATAAAGCCCTTTATGCAAGAAAAAGTTGCGTGAAGCAGGGTAAAATTTGCAGTCGCAACATTTCTCGCAAAAGTCGGGATTTACAAACATTTCCATGCGCAAAAAAGTTCCCGGGTTTCCGCAATCTTTTGACCACACGTGTAATCTTGCTTAACGTTCCCGCAAAGTTTTATAAATGTGTCCCCAGGACTGTATCAGTAGCAGTTAGGAAATGTTTAATCAACGTTTTGTATTTTCCCCTTGGCCAGTCGCTCTAGAAAGAAGATGCAGAACGTGTCCAATCTGTCCATCTTGGCCATGCTGATCATGTACATGCTCTCAGCACTCTTTGGGTACCTCATCTTCTATGGTAAGTCACAGGCATGTAGACACAAGCTGTGTATAGTTATACATGCAGGACAGGCATACATGTAGGCTACACACACACACACACACAGACATACACACACACACACACACCACAGGAATATACTCACAGGATTTATGACAGTAGAGCAACCGGCTTTAAGATGAACTGTTAATCAGTGCACACTGGACCCACATTCGTAGAAACCAAGTCACATTGCCTCTTGTTCAACAGCTTTCCCTTGTACATCGAAGAACATAGGATTGCCCTAACCCCAACCCCTCGCCCACTTTCCCTCTCCTATTCTCTCTGACTCACTTTCTTTCACTCATTGTGTTGCCTCCCTCTGTTTTTTCCGCTCCTTCAGATCAAGTGGCTGACGAGTTGCTGCACACCTTCACAAAGGTGTACAAGTTTGATACCTTGCTACTGATGGTGCGTCTGGCCGTTCTCACCGCTGTCACACTCACCGTGCCCATCGTGCTCTTCCCTGTGAGTACCTCTAGTGCACACACGCACACGCACAAACACACAGCAAACACAGAAACACACACACACACACACACACACACACACACACACACACACACAAAAACAGTCACATTCGTACAAACAAGGTCCAAATGTGTGGTTTAATTACATGTACGTGCTTGCCTCTCACCACTGCCGCTTTGGCTCTGCCCAGTGTCCACAGATGAGCATTTTTACTGGGCCCATGGCCTCAAATCACTTCCCCCCACAAGCACAATTACAGAATTTTTTACTCTGTTTTACAAGTTCCCTGCGGTGTTTTTCTCTGTCGCTGCGTCTGAGCTGTTCTCTGTGTTTGTGTATGTGTGTGTGTTGTGCCCGGTAGCCCCTGAAAGCACAGTCTGTTCTGAGATGAGGTCAGTGACTGGCACTTTTTAGATTTTTTTTTTTTCTCTTGCGCAAGTGAGAGACTGGAGACGGGGGCACTCCCATGTATGTGCTGCCCCGGCTGCCGCTGCTTAGGCGGGCGCATTGGCCAGCCTGGGTCCACCCCAAACGAGCAGGTCCCCCAGAGGGCCTCGCTGTGTATTCCTGGCGCACACTTAGGTGCGACGCCCCCCAAGGCATGGCCTTTCATCCACAGCTCTTCTGCGTAAGCAACCTTTAACAGCAGGGCCTCCTGTTCCTCGACTCCCAGCCTCCACCCATAATGGACAGTTCTTCTCTCCAGATGCCTTGACGTACAGGCTCAGATTATGTTGGTCCCCACCTCCCCCTCCCCCTCAGCCCTCCCCTCGTCCTCCTCTCCTTCTCCTCCGCCTCCTCTCTTCCAGTCAGATGGGGACTGGAGGCCAATCTAAGGTCCATACCTGCTTTCCCCCTTAAAGGACATGGACTATATTTGGGCCATGCAGGCTTAAGAGGGGCCCTCAGTGTCATGCTTCTGACTGCTGAGGGCAGCATTGTGTCACTCTCATGGCTGCCGACAGAAAAAAAAGGAGATGCACTGAGCATGTGCAGCATATGTGTGCCACAATGTGTGTGTGTGTTTGTGGGTGTGCGGTGTGTGTGTGTACATAAATCTGTCTTTGTGTGTGTGTGTGTGTGCGGTGCAGCCTCAGTGACGTGTCCCTATCAGACACCATTCCCCCTCCCCCTCCTTTCACCCCTCCGTCCCCCATGGAGATCCTAGACGGCCCTTTAACGGCCACCAGACAGTGCCCTCTGCTGTGCGTCTGACCTTAAAACAGAAGCGGGCTTACATAACAGAGGACTAGCCAAACTATTGGAGTGCCCCGAAAGGTGGAGCTGCTGAACGCTACGGTTCAGTTGATGTGTAATGTGATAAGACAAGAGCACATTATACATGGTGTACGAAACAATGATGCTCTACACACACAAAATGTGCGCGCACACACACACACACACACACACACACATACACACAGACATATTTAAATTGAATTTTTCCAAAGGGAAGGAAAAATAGATGGAGGTATTTCTAATCAGATCTCAGCTGCAGGAGAGGAGGCTACTGTCACTGAGATGCCAGGGACCTTTGTGTCAGTGACTGGCAGAGACAGACAGCCGAGAGTGGGTGGAGACAGGAGCAAACGCTCTTTCACAGCCTCACATCCGACTGTGTGTGTGTGTGTGTGTGCAAGAGAGAGAGAGAGAAAGAGAGATAGTGACTGTCCACTAGAGGGCAGAAGGGTATTATCTACATTCACACTGGGATGTGGTGAACTGGGATGAGCATAGTGTGTGTGTGTGTCTGCTTTAAAGGAATACGTAGGTGGGGCAGTCTGCGCAGCACTCAATTCACGGCTGAAAGCAAAGCGGGCATCTGTCATAACACAAGCACGTATTGTATGAAAGCCAGCGCCCACAGACTGAAGACTGATGCAGGGATACTTAGTCTGGATTTCTCTATCTCTCTCTCTTTTTTTCTTTTTCTCTCTCTCTCTCTCTCTGTCTCTCTCTTTTACATACACACACACACACATACCCATGCATTCTCTTTTTTCTGTCTGATACTCTGATGTCATTCCCTTTTATTTTTTCTGTCTGTCTTTCTTTCTTTCTCCTTTTCACACACACTCACACACACGCACACACACACACACACACACACACACACACACACACACACACAAAAGACACACAGACACAGTTGAATAGGCACACACAGACCATCACACAGAACAATGCGGAAAAGAAAGGAGTGTGCAGGGCACGGGCGAGCAACCCTGGCTCCCACGGTGTTAGTGGAAGATTCCAGAAGGTAAGCCCCAGTGCAGACAGTGGAAAAACCCTCCGAGTGACCTTGCTGCGAGGCAGAGGGTGCAGTTAGACTGACCGGCAACAGGGGGAGACAACAACCCTGCCACACACACACACACACACACACACACACATCATACCGAGATGTCTTAGCACAGAATGGCCATAGAGACTATCAATGCAGTAACAGAGGGGAAAGGCAGATATATCATTGGTCACTGGTAGTTGTAGCATAGATCTGCAAGCAAGATATAATTATTTAAATTCATCAATATTGATGACAAGATAACAAATTATAGATAACAAATTATTAATGACAAATATTGTGTACATTTGGAAAGCACAGTTTGTTGTCATGCTGTCAGGAAGGCAGACACATTGGCTCTTCACAGACAGATCTGGGTCAACCTTGTGCTTTGCTGAATTGAAAACATCGTTCCTGGAAGAATTAGAGATTGGATGGGCAGTTGATCACACACAGCTGGAGTCGATTTGACCCACACCACCCTGTGCACAGTGTCCCACCCGGGGCCGTGTGCGATACGTGGCACATTCTTGAGAACTGACATTTGCGGCCTTCCAAAAGCCTTCTGCTTTCGATTGCGCCGAAATGTCAGGGCCTTGTTCCAGAGGGAGATTAGCTTTGCTTTGTCTCCGCGGCACCCAGGCTGTGGTATGGCATTGAAAGTGCCAAGCTGGCATGGGAATTCTAGCAACCCCCCAAAACAAGCATGAGAGCTTCAGTGTCTCCAATTGGGATTAATATGAATTAATATGTGCTGTTAACCGATATTTAGATGTCATTGTTTTTTTTGTAGTTATCAGAGCCTAAGACGAATAACAAACTAGTGTGTCGTATACAAATATGTTTTGTTATAATAAAGTAATTTGTTTTCAAACCATCTTGAATCACCTACAGCAAATTTAAACCAAACCTTTTGTAGTTATTTTTGGGACTGTGATTGTAACACGTGTTTCTTCATTCCTTGCATTAAAAAAAATGTATGTCCGCAGTGTATCCTTATTCCCATCCTTATAGTTCTTGCCTCGTCTATGTGCGTGATAGATGATGAGCGGAAGTACATCGCCCTTGCGGCTGGCGCCAACCTGGGCATTGACGCCAGAGGGCAAACGTGTGCTTGTTTGTTTGCTGGGGCAGTGGTGGGCTGGGATCGAGAGACACTGGGAGCCTTGTCCCCCCAGAGGTCAGCTCAGGGCTCGGCAAGGTCGACTCCAGCCAGCGTTACAGCCACTGCGGGCGTTACCCCGTTTTTCTTAGCGCAATGTACACGTGCCGTGTACACAGATGTGTGTTGTCGTTTCCTGCCAGGGAGGCTCCTAATTATCTGGGCGAAGAGACGAGTGTGCAGGTCAACATCGACCCCGAATGCCCAGGTGCATGGACAGTTTTTTGCTGTCTATGTCAGTGCAGCTTCAATTGAAAGATCAGCAGAATTCAAGGTGTTGGATGCTTCCACGCAAGGTTGTAGCTAATTCTGCAACCATCTAGCACTTTCTCTTGCTCTCCCTTAGAGGACTGCTTTCATGTATTTTTTGTCTGTGTGTCATTTGTTCGGTTACTTTTTTTCCCTCTCACATAATGCCCTTACAAGCAACTGCCTCCTGCCCCACAGCCTCCCATGATCATACACTCATGATTTAAAAGCAAATGGCAGGCCAGATATTCATGGCATCTGGTGACTCCAACTCCAACTCTTTGGGACATTGGGTTCTGTATATTTAAGGAGATTCCGCACACATTCGAACACTCATCCAGCTGCCTTTCGTGGAATTCCGTGTTGTTCTAAGGAGCCTTTCATTCCCAAGCGCAGTGGGTGCTCATTAAGGCTGGTTATCTGCAGCGTATCCATACGCATGGTTCATCTTTCCATGACGTCGGGGCGAGGCCGCGGGAGCAACGGCGTGGCGGTGGCTTTCGAGGAGATGCTCTCCAGGGGCCGTGCCTCACTGCACGAGATGGTGCCCATATACACCATATGCTTCACCTCCGTGGGAGCATGCGGGCCTGGGTAAATATAACACATAACCCAGCCCGGCCGCCAACCCCCACCCCACTCCTCCACTCAGACCCCCCTGCCATGGGCTCCACTCCCCTGGAGCCAAAGCTCGCTGTTGGGCGTTGAATAGTTGCAGCCAAAGGGCCGCGGAAATGTCTCACCTAGGTGACGGGCCCTGGCTAGCTTCTCCCATTGCCAAGCTAAGAAGTGTGCAGTTGCCAGAGCAAGAGATTCTCGCTTTAATTTGTCCGTACAAGGCATTTGGATTAAGATGTCATGCGTTGGTCTCTCAGCATCAGGTCATGCATGGCCTATGACCGATTTTATTTTCAGAGTAATTGAAGTCGTATTCTTGAATAGCTTTCCACGGATACTTTTTCGTCAGTTGGTTACATTTCCGGACTTGTTCTTTGCCTCAATACCTCATAAATGTCTGGTTGTGTGAGGGCCGCGATTTGGTTTACCAAACATGCCACTTCCTTTAGGCAATTGCTTTACTGTCAGAAATTCCTTTGAAGCACCTACCACCATCTACATCTGAATGGCTTTGATGCAAGTTCTAGCCTGCCCATACAGTCACTTCTATACTTCCCCTGTTTGCTAAGTCAGAGCGCTGTAACAGAGCTAGTTAAGCAAGCCCTTGTAGCAGACCAGCTCTCAGGTCAAGGCATGTGTCACGCTCCTGACATTAAAGCAAGTATAAACAGAGCCATGGTTGTGGGAACCAGTTTGCATGGGGCCACAATCCACACCGCCAGAGGACTGCTTCACCACACCTCCGCCACACACTCGCTGGTGGATGGCTGATGCAATCCCCGCGTGCAGTTGCAACTGGCTTCTTGTCAAAGTTAATCCTCAGCCGACTAACTCCTCCCCCACCATCCATCCACCCACACACACACACACCGGCCCCCCGTGTGCTTGGCTCCTGAGACGCTGTACTTTAGCCACAGGGGTCGCCATGTATCCTCTTCACCTGATACCCGTAAACTTTCACCTACTTTGCCCCTCCCTCCCTCTCTCTCTCTCTCCCTCTCTCCCTCTCTCGTTCCCTCTCTCCCTGCCTGAGCCGATCTAAACCTAAATCCTGTGACCTCGCCTTTGTATTATTAGGTTGCAGTCCAACGGCGGCGTCCAGGAGCCCTTCTCCTTCCGCGCACTGACCCTACCTAATCACCTCATTAGACAGCATGCACGCCACTCATCGTTTCTTTTCCCATCATTTGTCTGTGTGTGTATGTGTGTGTGTGCATGAGTGAGTTTAAACGTGTTGAGATTAGATTAGTCATGCTTTAATAACCATCTCCCAGAGGTGGATTTTCTTGGCATGTTTTCCTAGCAGTTCGATCTTACTTGTGCAGAAGTTTACCGGGATAATAGAGTGGCCTCTTCCCAGTGCTGTCCAGACCCTGGGAGGCAAACCCACTTATATTAATGCAATATCCCGTTAATCTTCAATATCCTGCCACCACTGAACTGTGGACAGTAGGCCCTTCTGATCATAATATCCTGTATTCTTGCTGAGGCAAAGGTAAAGCTGCAAATATATAAGTGCGCTTACATAATTTGTCACATTAACCTCTGCATCCAGTTTCTGTCTTCTGAATCCTGTCTCACAAGCAAGATAACTGTAATTGATATGTCGGGAGGTCACACTTTACACCACACTTTTGTGTGTTGACAGTGGTGTGTTCTTTTGTTCATTCTGTGTGGGTTTTTTGTAATTAATTATTTTTATTAATGAAAATGCTATTCAGTTGTAGTAGTTTTTGTAAACAAACCTTTCTTTTGTTTCAGATTCGTTCATCGATCATCACCTTGGTGTTTAAAAATCAGGAGTTCAACTGGTTCCGCCACATAGGAATCGCCGCTGCCATCTTGCTTCTAGACAACATGCTGGTGATTTTTGTCCCCACTATCCGAGACATCTTTGGTTTCATCGGTGAGTACTAAGGCTTCTCCTTCACTTGAAATGCTAAAACTGTAGATTCCTGTGAAAAAGGGGAACTGAATGGATCTCTTGACTGGAGGAGTTAGACTGAGTCTGTAAGTTGCTCAGCACCTCAACAGACGCTTTGACCATTAATGGTAAAAGTGACATCATGTAGTTTGTAAACACATGTAAACACATCATAAAAATGATGTTTCCTCGTTCCATTGGGTCAGTGTCTTTTTTATTAAAACAAACAATTAGGGTGCTTTCACACTGGGTCCGTTTAACTGGACCGGACCCGAGTCCCCCAGGCTCCTACTGCAGTTGGTCTCTGTTCACATTACACGTTTGTCTCCGCACCCTGGTCCGTTTATGTCATAAGCAGACACGAGCTTCCAGAATATCTTGCGTCAGAACGATGATAAAAAGTAAAGATTCTTTACATTCTTTAGAATTTTTGCTGAGCAACCTACTTCAGCGTTCTAGCGAACCGTACCCCAGACGGACCCAGTTTCGGTACGGTTGCGTTCACATTACCAAAAAGAACCGAATCGGACCAAATGAACCTGAGTCCAGTCCAAGGGACCTTGTGTGAACACATCCCTAGAGGTGGTTTCCACCCCAACCGATAACACCCCAACAAGAACTCATAACGCATTCTTACCAACACTCGTTAACATTTTCAGTGACTTAGAGGAGAGCCCTAAGCTACTAAGTGTCAACTAATGAATTAAAAAAATAACACCTGGCTGCAGCTAAGAAACAAACAATCGGCAGCCCATTCTCTTTCCACCAGGAACACTACTTGTACCTTTAATTGCCCACACTGAGGAAGTAACTCCTACAGCCTGTTTGTAAGCATTGACCAGCATCAACATGGCTGCCACTTGTCTCCCTTGCAGGTTCCTCTGCTGCCACCATGCTCATCTTCATCCTCCCTGCGAGTTTTTACCTGAAGCTGGTCAAGAGTGTGCCTCTCCGCTCCCCGCAGAAGATCTCAGTAAGTTGGCCCCCAGCTCTGTTTATGCAGAATGGTCTCCATTACAGGAGAAAACATGCTTCTATCAGCGTGTGGGCCTTTGCTTGCTGGGCCTGGAACCCCATGACCCCATTGTAGGTAATGCTAGACTTGCGTCGTGGAGTTGAGTAAAGGAACACCCCCGTTGAGTTATATCACAGTAAGATTTTGTGATGGCTTTGTCACTCAAAGCTAAAAACGCCGGCAGCTTTCGGTTGTAAATTGCGTTACTGCATGGGCACGACTCAAATATTCATGCAAAGAGAAAATTGTGTGTGTAGCTGCCCTTGACAGTGACGGTTCACTGTGTTTTCAGCCCAATGGCATAGAATGAGTGAGTCCTAGGCACTCAGGCAGAAACAGTCAGAATGACATTTTTTTAAAATGTAGAGGGCTCAGCATCATCTGACACCGAACGCAGTGTGATTGGCGCATAGAGAACATTAACTTTACCCTTGAGGCCTTAACCTTATGTTTCAGAAGAGAGCCTGTAACCTCTTCTGCAAATTACTTCCACCAGCATCTTGCATGAAAACTCAGAGTAGAAGAGTAGGAGGCAACCACCAACATAATTTTCTCTCTACACAAATGGCCCATGAAGAAATACAGCCTGCAATCGAAAAACACCAGTGTCCTACTTTAATTAATGTTTACCAAAATGTTGTTGTTTTGTAAATGAGATGCCAATAACTGTGAAATAACAGGGTATGTTTTCTATTGGAAAACTAACTCTAAAATAGCTCCAGCTCTGAGGATATGTGTTAGCTACACAATGTCTCTTTTTACACTTTATCCATTAGCCTTAGTTAGCTGATCCACTCACTTTCCTCATTAAATTAGCCAAATAATGGCAATGCTCAGATCACTGACTTTTACTGAAATTTAGCACTTCTGTTGCTTACCTTTCTCATCTTTAGGCAGCCATTTTCCTTGTGGTTGGCATTATCTTCATGATCGTCAGCTTGTCACTTATTGTCCTGGACTGGATCCAAAACCCCCCCGGCTCGTCTGGAGACGGTCACTAAGCAACAGAGCGAAGAAACACTATCATCATTATCATCAAGGGCTGGACTCCATGGGCCCTGACTGCCCCCAAAGATTCTACATTTTCTATTTTTCTTCCAATGCAAAATGGCTGTTTTTTATCACAGGTGCCTTTGTTTTCCTGTAAACTACAATGAAAGTATTACACAGGGACTATTTGTGAGTACAACGGACTCCTTCATACATCATTTTAGCTATTTTTCGTTTGTTTCGTTTTTGTTTTCGTTTTTTTGTGTGTGCCTACAGTACTTGTGAGTGGTGAACAATCGTTTTTTGCAGTGTAGTCACAGAGTTAAGGTAAAATCGACCAGTGTACCATTTGGGCAATCCTAGATGTAGAGAGCTGGGATGGGGAGGGGGGTGGGGCAGAGGAGAGGGGGAATGGTGCTTCCATTGCAGTATCTGTACAGCCTGCTGGTTTCGTCATGCCGTGAGCAGGACAGAACCATTTGTATTTATGCAGGGATCCTCAAAGTCACAAACTGTAACCAGAGGGAGAGATGATGTTTGTTTGTTTGTTTGTGTGTTTGTTTGTTTTGGAGAGCTGCTGTGTCTGGTCATGCGGATGCAGACCCACTGTCTGTGTCCAAGGTCGTTGTCCTCATGCACTTGAAGGTGGTTTTGGGGGGGTTTCTGTTGAGACAAAGAGCACTTCTAGATTGTGTCAAGTTTATACTGCATCTTCACACACACACACACACACACACAAACACACACACACACAAATACAATTTTATTCCAACTACCAGGAAAAGTGTATCTTCAGATATCTTTTCTCAATTTTCAAAATATCTCGAAACGGCAGTAGCTAGTTAAGTTGCCAGTAAGAGGGTATTTCTTTATCATTATTTCAAATCCCAGGCGTGTTAATACACATATCTTGACCTTGAATTGTAAGTGAAGGTCGTCTGTCGCTGTGTCAAAATGTATATTAAGCAATGATTCAGATGAGCAGGGACACCGCGTTGGTGTTATTTTCTTACATAGGTAGTATCGTACATTTGAATGTTTTTTAAAACAGATTTAATTCAGATGATTGTACGTTTGTAGACAAATGTGAAAGTGCTCAACTGGCTAAATCACCAGGCATTGAGTGACTTACTGTTCAGGCAGTTGGACCTTAAATGTATGTGTCTATGTGTGAGAGTGTTATACATGCCGATACAGCCATTCTGTTTCACTGTGAAGTGTCTCAACACCAGTAGAGCTAGCTGTTTTTAGTGCTATTTATTTCATTTTTCAGAATTTCCCCTGGATCCGCTTTTGCATTTTTGTCCCGCTATCACAGAAACTCCCTGAATGAGTGTAGAATCTGAATTTGGTTTGTGATCCATATGGCCCCTGGCGTAATTGATGAGTAGCGATCATGTCAATTGGCAGCGAGAAATCTAGAGACCTAGAGTGTATTTGAGGGATAGTCATATAGCTTTATTTGGCCAAAATTTAATCAGTGAATGAATTAGTTTAAATTAGTTATCCATGCTGATTTCTCCTTGTGATTAATCTTAATGCTAATAATATATTCCTTTAGTAATCATTTCCCATACAAAAAAGTGTGCCTCTGCTCCATTGACAGATTGACAGATTTGGTGGGCTCCTTGTCTGACTACATTTCCTTGTTCAAGTGTAGATTGTGAATATTTGGTCAGCCAATCTGTTTAGAAAAAAAGGTGTTCATTGCAAAACATAGCCGTTATGTTTTTAACAGATCCAGCCAAAGTGGACAATCTGTATAGATCATTTTGTTGATCTCTCTATATACATACAGCAAGTGGATATTTCAAATGAAATGATACAGTATAATATTTTTGTGCATGTTTTGGATTACAAACATGGTCTTTTTTGACAGTTGTATATGCTTTGTAAATAATCAATTTTATGGTACACTTACGTTTAGAAGGGGTGGGGGTGGGGGGTTGTTCCTCTAGAGATTTGGCATTTGAATGGGTTTAGAACTTTTGTTTTAGACTACGATGTAACATGCTGTTAACTTTTATAGCTTGCTTTCTACTTATGTAGACCTAAACGTCTCTGGTTAGTAAGTGATACGGACAAATGGTTTAAGTACATATTTGTGCACATCTCTGTGTAGTTTCCTTAAGCTTATGATGGTACATGCTCGTCATGAATGCATAGATGTCCGCATGGTGTTGATTGTAGTTGTTACTGACTTGATTCTTGATGTGCAGATATGCATGTTGTAAGATTTTGCATATTCAAGACCAAGGGTTAATACCCACAATGCCCTGCTGCTGCAGGGATGTCCGCCTTTCATATTTGCCTGGGATTTGCAAAAAGCAAACCGCTCGGCAGACTGGCACCCATGAGGCACGGTGGGCGGAGACGTGAAGATTAGATGCATTGAACACAGATCCCAGGGATGAAGGGAAGCCAGTCGTGGATCTTGCCCCTAGGTGTCAAGTTGATTGTATGGCTCCTTCATACAACTGGAACTAAACGTATAGCCTTAGAGACTAGCCACAGTGGATTGGCACATGAATCCACTGAGCTAAACCCATCTGCCCTGGACATCGGACCTCCACGTAGTTGTGTACATCGGACTCCACTCGCCAGCCCCAGGGCAGGCAGCGGTCACTGTGGAGCGGAGTCGATGTGGTCCGTGCTGTTTGTGGGTGGGTGCTGGCTCTGCATAGTAACGTCTCCGCCCCACAGCTGCTTTTGGGTCGCCATGCTGCTACGGCTTGTCCCTTTTCATGAAGGACCAGAGAGAAGATGAGCGAAATGAAATCAAAGGGTTCTCAGGCACGTGAAACATTCTCGTGGAGTCCACACTATCTGTGGGTGTTTGTGAAGAAGCAGACGTGAAGCACCCTATATGACACACACACACACACACACACACACACACACACACACACACTGCCATCTCGGGGACTAGCCAGAGCTGTGCCTTCGCATCTACTGCTCAGGTGCAACGCTAGGCGTGTCACATGTAACCTCCAGAGAAGAACAGTGGTACATTCAGAGCTTGTGTTTACATCACTCTCAGCATTATTTAACAGCCTTATACCTGACAAATTCATTGTTGCATTTGCGAGGGAGAGCAATGAGGGCTACTGGTCTCCGGTTATTACATGAGACCTCACATGTATGGAACTATCTGCCTTACTACTGCCGTCATGGCTGTAAGAAGCATGCACTGGCCTATATACCTTAATGGCATACAAACCATACGTACCATACGTCTGTCTCCTGTGGATCAACTAACATTCACTTGTATATTTGCCAGATCAAAGGGGAGTTTTGTATCAGTGAAGCTGTGTCATTGTTATGTAAAAATGAACAATAAAAATGTGAAATGATTTGGTGTCTGAATGGTGTTGTGTGCTCACTGCCTAGCATATTACATAATTAATACATCACATAGACTTGGAAAATCATTAGTATATTATCCATTTGAAATGGGATTGAAGGAGCTAAAATGTATTGTTTGTATTAGTGGGAAGAATATAATCCTATTTCCTATAATCCTAAAACATAAATGAACATAAAAAGATGAGACCAGAATGTTTTCATATGAGCCATACCACTAGACAAGTAAGCGTATGATGAGAACAAACTCTTCATTCAAACTCACAAGCTAAGAGGTATGGTCCTTGCAAGCCACCGTTACATTTGCCATAAGTCATGTCCTAAGACTGCCATAAGACTGTCAGAGCAGAGTCAGCCACAAATGAATAGATCTTCCCCAGTCCGTAAAGCTTTCATCAGGTCACAGGTGCCTGTGATGTTCCCCTCTGCGAGTCACACACCGGTGTGCCTGGGTCTTTGAGTCTAGTCCATCTACACCCACCACTATCAGTCACTTAGCCACACAAACATTCATGGGGTTAACACTAGCATACACACACAAGAAAGATGCCTGCGACTCAGGCTGTCACACTCAGTCACTGTATAACCGTATTGTACGGTGTAGTACAAATAGGGATGCCTTTTTCTGGAGCACATGAATTGTTTATTGCCAGTTGCTAGGGCTGTTTGTGGAGTAAGTAGAAGGGCTGGCTGAGTAGCAGCATTGCCTGAGCATCAGGGTCTGAGATGATGTGCATACGTGCTTCTGTGTGTGTGTGTGTGTGTGTGTGTTTTCGCACGCACCATTCATCCCTACTGTTAGCATGAGTTAGGATGCAGGTCACACTCCTCTGCACGGTTTATGTCAGAGCCGGTTACATAAGACCAGCGTGCTTATGTTGTTGGATAGTCCTGTTCCGTTTCCTCTTTTCCCTTTTTCCTTTTTCTCTTCCCCCCTCCATCATACAATCCCTCATCCCTCGTTCTCCATTTCCTCTTTTTTAATGTCCTTTTTTGGTCATTTGTGTATCTCTTACAGTATCCATGTCCCAGACAATAACACAAACTCAAAGGTACCCCTAAGAAAGATCTGGCCACTCTCAACGAGTCTCTTAACTTAATCCAACAAAGTCCACAGGCAAAGTGATGTCCAGTTATATTTTATTAAATGAGATGCTTTTTAAAGGCAGATTATTTGGATTTTAGTCAATCTGCTGTGATTTTTGTGAGTCAGATTTGAATACTTACTGAGGCTTAGCATGGGAAATAAGGGTTTAAACAAAAAGAGAAAGGGGAGAGAGTGTGAGTGTGTGTGTGTGTGTGTGAGAGAGAGAGAGAGAGAGAGAGAGAGAGAGAGAGAGTGAGTAAGAGAGTGAGTAAGTGAATTACATGTACTGAAGGTGGAAAAATACAAAAGAACTCTCCAAACATTAGCATATTCACTGCAATGCTCATTTTCGTCTGCTGATCAGAAGCAGAGCACATACTTATTGTCGTTAAGGCAGCATACAAAATCTAAATAAATGAGATAACTCCTTCTATTTTTGTATTTGTTCTCATGAGAATATTCCAGTACTCCCGAAAACACTGTTTCATAAATTCACAGCCTCCCAATTTACAGCATGCAAATATTGTTTGTGCACTTCCAGCCAACCTCTATGATAACACAAATTGGTACAAGAGTGGATCATGGAAAAAGACAACAAGAAATAACAAAAGGAAGGGAAGCTGAGCTGTGAATCAGACAGTGGATGCATCTGTGACATCTCAGGAATAATTCATGAAGCGCTGGCTAAGGACATGTGCTAATTGATTTCCTTCCCCGCACGACCAGCCTGAGGGCCAACACGCCACGCAGCTAGCGGTCACCACTGACCGCTCCTAATAAGAACAAAAAAAAACAAAAAAACAAGAGCCTTGTCAGCAGCAGCTCCTGGTTTCCTGGAATGAGAACAGCTCAATGGATGGTCACAAGACTTCACTGAGAGAATAGGAATACGCATGCAGTGGTCGACAAACACCTGCTTGACTGACTAGATTGTTAATTAATGGCCCTGTTGAGGCCGACCCATGAGGCTTCCTGTGAAATGGATTTCTGGGTTTTACAGTGGCCGGCTTTGCTCAAGCATCCTTCAGAGACAGGAACCAGAGATGGCCACACATGCAGATGATTCTGACTAGATTACTTTCACAGGAATACACGTTCACACTCATGATCCCTGATTGTAGACATGAAAAACACAACTCTTTTTTCATATATAATATTCATTAAGATACAGTATTTCATTCCTGTACTCCCCCTTTTTTTTGCCTTTTCTATAGATCACCATCTCTCCCTCTCTCTCTTTCTCTCTCTCTCTCTCTTTCACTCTCTCTCCCTCTCTCTCTCTCTCTCTCTCTCTCTCTCTCTCTCTCTCTCTCTCTC